>VDFB02275432.1:66800-130555 GCA_007258455.2 Sequoia sempervirens
TATTCAACATTCTCTACCAAACACAACCTAGTAAAAAAATAGAGGCATTCCACATTGTAGATTTTTTGTTAGCTATACTCACCACAACTAAAAATAGAGCAGCCAATGTTTGATGTGTGCTCTTATTTCATCACACATACATCACAACCACATTGAAGTTATTCTCAATAGTCATTTTTCTTTGACTAGCACCTATGGAGGTGGTTGAAAATCTATGAGTATTTGGTTTTTACTATTGGAGCATTGCATTATACTTCATAACATAGCGATTGTATTTATTCGTTTCCACTATTGATGGCATAGCTGCCACATTTGCACACTCCATTCAAGCGCCCTCTATCAATTTGCACATAAGAAGTGATGGCATTTGCATTTCTCAGATTACAGATTTTGATCTTGGCTTCACTGCTTGTAAGTGATATGCACAACCTACTCACAGATCTCCATAGGCTTGAAATCCAAGTCTCCAATGGCTTCATCAATCTTCATTTCACTAGACTCCAGCTCCTCCAATGGTCTTCCAATGACCAAGTCTTTCAACAACTCCACAATAACAAGAAGTCTCCCTTGAATTGGTCAAAGGCCTCACACTTGGCGTAAAGATCTTATACTTGACACCTTGGCTATTGCAACAATCTTCTTTTTTTACTCAGTTTTTGGGGTTGTCACTAATTAAAGTTTATTGTAACTACAACATTTTATGCCATGCTTAGTTGATCACCAACTCATTAAAGTGTTGTAAAAGGTGGATTGTTTTCTTTTTTGCATAACTTGCAAAGGGTAGATCAAAATTTCAAGTGTAAATCGTCGACAGGAAGTTGGTTTTGTCATCAACATTTTAGCATCAAGACATTCTCAAAATTGTACTCTTTTATTCTAATTTTTTATCCTCCAAATTCAAGTGTAATTTGTGCAATTTTCAACGAGGCATAACTATCACCCCTGTTTGTTGAAAATTGAAAAACTTTGTTTTTGAAATTCAATAAAATTTCACAAGGATTCTAGATTTGTAATCAAATTTCAGTTTAGGAAAGCCAATTTTTCACCATTTGTAAAAATCTCCGTGAGTTATAAACAGACGATTTGGCTTCCAAACTTGGCACAAACTTGTAATTATTCCTTTGCATCTTTCTAGGGGGAGTCTACAATCAAATAAAATACAATTTTGGGTGGTTTTCTAAGGCACAATTCAAGTGCCTTGTTGTGTTTGCATCAAGGATCCAAAAATTGACTTGTTAACACCACATAACTTTCACACATGGAAAGTCAAAGTACAACAACTATTTCAATCTAAGGGATTATGGAAAATGACAATGGACAACAAATGCAGTTTACTTATCAAAACAAGTTAGATGAAGCAATGGGAATCATAGGTCTTTTTTTTTCTGATAATTTGCAATTTCACATTTCTAGTTGTACAACTCCTAAGAAAATGTGGGACAAATTTGAAAATCTCTTTGGTAAAGTTGATGGGTTCAAGATTTTACAATTGGATGCAGAATTAACAATGTTGTTTCGTAATTCATTTCCATCTACTCAATAATTCTTGGTACAGTTCAAGTCTTTGCTTTCAAGACTTCAAGGTTGTGGTAAAAAAAAAATAGATAAGGAATGTGTCTTCTTGATTCTATCAAAGCTCAAAGGTCCTTATCAAATATTTGCTTCTTCTTTCTATTCTACAATGGATGCTCTTGGAACAACACATGTAATGCCTTCGTTTGAACAGTTTTGTGATAGAATCACAAGAGAACAATCTAAATTAATATGTATGGATGCTATCACCTCTTCAAAAAGTCAAGCATTAGTTGCTCAATCATATAAGGGAAAGAAACAAAGTATAATGCTAAGGGATCAAAATCAAGCACTTCATTGGATTCATCTCCCTTATCAAAAGGAAAAGTTTTTTAAGGATAAGCCCAAATGTACTTATTGTACAAGAATAGAGCATGAAGAACAACAATGTTACATGAAAGAAATTGATGACTTAAGACTAGTCTTCAACAAACTCAACTTCAATTGTCTAAAACAAGTGGTTCTTCACTTTTTGCATCAACATCATCTGCATTTTCAACAAAGGATAAGAATAAAGGTATGACACTCATTGCTTCTGCAAACAATAAATCATAGAAGTGACTACTTGATTCTAGGGCATCACACCACATGGCTGCATCTAGGGCACTATTTTCTACATTTGAGCCTTGTTCATTCCCACCAATATTGATGGAGAATAACACCTATATGTCAACTCTTGGAAAAGGATCTATTCATATTGGAGAAGGAACATTCAATGATGTAATTTTTGTACCTTCCTTATCCAATAATGTCCTTCCATTTATCAGATTACACATAGTGGCGAAAGAAAAATAGTTGAGTTCACACCACATTCCATGATCATTAGAGATTTGCAAAGTAGCGATATCATTGCCATGGGTCATGTTGATCATGATTCCTTACTGTACTCATTTTCTTCCTTTGGTTTTGTCGACTTTAATGATGGTTTGAGTATAGATGACACTGACACCTTCAACATGCATAAAGAGACATAGTTTGGTTTTTGAACCTTGGAATTCTATCATCCTCATTAGTTCCTTCACCTCACATTGATATTACATCTCCTTCACATTCTACATCTTTGGTATTGAGTGTTCCAACATAATTATTTTCTCATGATTCAAGGCAATAGGATATTTGCAATTGTGGTTCCACTATAGTTCAATGGGATGATTACTTACATGACATATTAGACTTGTTTAGTGAAACCCATTTTACAGAGTTGGAAGGCACCTTTGATGACAGCCACATCAGCACTATTATCAACCCATCTACATCTTTGGTAAATTTGTTCTACATCAACCTTCACATGGAGCATTTGAGCAACTTTCATAGATTTCACTGTTGTCTTTGGATCTTGTACATTATTCAGAGACTTCCATTCTTCTCATATGGGAAGATAGCATGCATCTATTTGCAGTTCATCTTCTTCCATGAGGAAGAAATGTTGTTCGATATTCAGGGATCACATTTTCCATTCTTCTTTGAGAAACACTTAGCACTGCAAGCTCTATGATCTTATGTGGGGGAGGGGGAGCTCCATAGTCTCTCTCTTTCTCTCTTATGGGGGAAATATTTCTAGTACTTATGTGATAGAAGTAGTCCTTGGGGAGTCATCATGAACTTCCTTCTATCTTCTTCACTTGTACATTCCATTGCATTTGCATTTCTCTTTTGGAGAGGGGTTTTTATTTCCCACCGGGTTTTTCTCCTTTACTCTACTTTATGAGATATTGCACATTAGTACCTAACATGGCCTCATAATTGGGACTCATCATTTGTGCATACATTACTCCCTAAATTGCAATTTAATGTAAATAATGTCTTTATCCACCTAGTTAGGATATCACCTTTCTGGGATTGACCTATTCACACTTAGCTTAAGTTTACTTAGGCTTCTTTTGCTTTTTGTCTCACTTTATAGCATTGAGACATGTGTCCTCATGAGTCCTCATGACTTGAGACACCTATTGCATGTACACTTGCCACTAGCTCACCCACTTGTCAAGTGAGATCACAAGTGTCCCACCTATAGAGGGGTAGTCAGTAGTTCAGTCCTACCTTTCTACCTTCTCACCCTTGCTTATAAATGCAAGGCTTGATCATTATATCATACACTCTTCATTTTACATTTGATAGACATACTATTGTGCATATTTTGGTTCACTTATGGAAGTTGTTTCATGATCTTGTATCTTGGCATTCTCCAATAGTTGTTATGTTTAAATCCATTCTGACTTAAAGGGACGGAAGTTTTGGCACAAACTATGGAATCTCTGATTCCTTGAAAGAGATACATATGCAGGGTCATTTTGAATGAGCACCCAAGGAATAAGTCTAGGTCTAGGGACATGTCATGTTATAGGGAGCTTGTCCTACATACTACATGGTTGCAAGTTGTAGTAGACAGTTGCTTCCATTGCTAGGTTTGGTAAGGTTCAAGGCTAGCACTTCTAAATTGAAATAAATTATTAAGTATACGAATCATTGGTGCCACAATTTAAAGTGGACCAATGTCAATTGAAAGATCAAGAAGCAGAACATATTAACTGGTTGGTCATTTTATTTGTGTTTCATGAAGAAGACAGATTACCAAGATATGTGATCTGTTATACTTTGATAATGAAACTATAAATAGTATGATTGAAAAAAAAATAGTAGTAATGAAAGGGTGGTTATTAGAAAAACATTAAAAACAACACTAAACATACCTGATAAGCATGAACCTGGAAACAATATTTCAATTCCATAACAAAACTAAGAGAAATATGAGGTCTATTTGCATAAAAAGCTTAAGAAAACAAATCCTAAACATAACTGGTAAGCATTAACTCAAAAACAAGATTTTCAGTTCCAGAAAAAGATTAGGACAAATTTAAGGTCCATCTGTACATAAAGCTAAAAGAAAAAAACATTAGACAAACCTGACAAGCAAGAAACTAAAAAGAAGATTTCAGTTCCAGAATGAAACCAAAGCAAATTTAAAATTCATATGCACATAAAAGCTTAAGAGAGTCGGGGCAAGAAAACTTAAACATACCCGAGCCTCTTCCACTGAGAAGGCTTTGGGTGGACTCCTGGGGCTCGTAATGGTTGCTAAAAGATAAGGTGTGTGCTTTCTCTTGACATCACTGAAATTCCCCAGCCCCAAATCCTCCTCCAAGCTCATGCCGATAATTACTTTCAAGCTAAGCCCATTAATGAATTTTGATCCTTTGATCTCCCATTTCTTAGCTTTTAATCTTCACTTGAATGGAGGGATATAGCTGCTCATAAAGCAAATCTTAAGGCATTTGATATAAAGTTTACACTTATATTAATTACATAACCTAAATTTCTTTTTTTCCACAACTAGAGCAATTATTCTAAAATTAACATTAGAAAGTATTAATAACTAACCTATCTAGTAGTAAATATACATTTTTAGTAAAATATCACTGAAAATTGTGAAACACCATGCAGATTCAAAGTGCTGACATGAGCAATCAAAAACCTTACTAGTCTGTTGAACATTGAACTTCTAAGAGCATCTTATCTACTCTATAAATCAAAATTTCACCCTCAGAGATAGGGCCACATAACACAGGTTATTTTAATTTATTGGCTGATATATAAAAACGAGAGGCAGTATAAACACCTATATTAATTTAACAGAGCAATGTAAAATCTATTTAAAGTAAGATGCAGTAGAAACTATTATAAATTTTTTAAGATGTTCCTTGCCTTCTAGAAATAAATTTCTATATATTTCTATAAAGTTTTGCCATAAATTGAGAATTTGCCATATATGAGATGGAATGGATATGAATCAATTAGCATGTAAGTTCACACCAAAACACCAAACTGGGGGTCTTTAGTGACGTACTTTTAATTTTTGGATTATTTTTAGTTTCTCTTAAAAAGGTGAGGTTTTGTAATGTCCCATTCTTATTTTTCTTCTTTTTCTTTAAATAATAATATTTAATTCACAATTAATTATAAATATGATATCAACTTCAGATACTGCAGCATTAACAGTTTATTTTAATTTAGACAGAATATTTAAAATATATTTCAAAAAAGAGGGAACTTATTCTTTGCATCTGCCGTTAATAATTCCAAATTTGCAGTGACCCATCTTCACTAAAATGTTTTTGAATTGTCTCCAAATCTGCCTGAATCAAGGGCTTTTGTCCACTAACTCAGCAACAGAAATTAGGGGGTTTTCATCCTCTAATTTCAGACCTTGAGGGGTTTTGCCTTCAAGTTGCTGAACCACAGTCCACACTCCACAAGGAGTAAAATTAGATTATAAAAGATTTATTCTTCTTATGTGGTTACTTCTCTTTGTTTGGTGTCTCTTATATATATTTTTCATTCAATAGTCATGATTCTTCACATGCCACTTGACTTTTGATTAAATTAAACTTTATTGTATTTTTTATTTTTTATTTTTTTGATATTTTAAATTATTATTATTATTATAATATCATTTTGAAAAGGGGATATTACAGTCCGCCCTTACCAAAATTGTTTGTCCTCAAGTAATCACAAATTAGGATGCCTTAGAATTTATTTGTCACTTGACTGAGTCTTTTTGATAATACCAAGATCCCAAATCGATCTTGGAAATTTGTAATTCCCAATCCTCAATCCAAAAGTAAAATCTATACACTCAATTTCAAGAACTTCAAGATAATTTGGCATGATAACATGTTGATCATCCTAAAGATTCATCTCTTTTAAGTTTCAACTTTTTAAATGATTTGATAATTTCATCTTCAGTCTTCACATAATTTGATGCTAGAGAAGGTAATCTTTTGATTTAAAGACTAGTGTTAAAAGTGAATATATCTATTATTCTAGGACTACTGCTTGCAATCTGATTTGTTAATTTTAGCTTCCATTCTTTATTAGATCCCACTACTTTATGAGGACCAACAAATTGTTGAGATCTGTTATTATAATGATAAGCCATGGTAGAAGACTTGCCCACAGAAGATGTTGATGTAGATTTGGATGCCTAGGGTTGCCCTTTTGATAAAGGATGATCCCCATTCATTGTTTGAGATGACAAGCTGATTGTGAGAAAAGGAATGTATAGTTGTAAAGGGAGCACATTGCAATTGAGTTGAAACTTGTGTTATTTGACTTCAAAACATCAATCGTAATGCTATTTCTAGTAGCAATACTCCAACCTCCTGTCGAAGTTGAACTTGTGGAGTGCATAAACTTGATGAGTGCCTATTAGGTATAATAGAATCCCTAGTCATAGTCACTCGCATAGAACGTGTGACAAGAATGTCTTAGTCTATGTGTTCTGTGATATTGTAGGAGGGTTGGAAAAATTTGAGTTAACCCTATTTACACCCTTTATACTCATGAAATTCATGAAAGACATGGCCTTTTGCATTTTGGTGGGAAGATTTTTATAATCTGCATACATGGTGTGAATATCATCTTGTATTGGGCTTTGTGACTTCCTCACATGAACTTTTTCCCTCTGATTTTTGTAAGTATTCATATTATTTTGGTTCATGTGGAGCGTTTGACCCAACATATCTATCATTGCATCAATCTTCTTTCCAAATTTTTCTGTAAGAATTTTCCCCAAAGGAGTTTTTCCCTCTCTATCTACCATATTCACTTCTTTTGTCATTTAAATGAAATAAGTTCTCTTTCATAATATCTATTGGTTCTATTATTAAATTGCATATGAAAGAAAACTCATAGGCTAGCAAAATCTAGCTCTAATACCATTTGTAATGTCCCATTTGAATTTTCCTTATTTTTCTTTAAATAATAAAATGTAACTCACAATTATAGCAGCACAATTTTTCTTATTTTTCTTTAAATAATAAAATCTAACTCACAATTATAGCAGCACAATCAACTTCAAAAGCTGCACTTTTAACGGTTTATTTTAATTTAGATAAGATATTTAGAATATATTTCGGAAAAGAAGGAACTTATCCTTTGTATCTACTGTTAATTATCCCAAATTTGAAGTGATCTATCTTCACTTAAATGCCTTTGAATTGTCTCCAAATCTGCCTGAACCAAGGGTTTTCATCCACTACTTCAGCAATTGAAATTAGGGGGTTCCCATCCTCTAATTTCAAACCTTGAGGGGTTTCATCCTCAAGTTGCTGAATCACAGTCCACGCTCTACAAGGAGTAATAATTAGATATATTAAAATGTATTTTTTATACGGCAGTTATTTCTCCTTGTTTGGTGTTACTGTCTCTTATATATATTTTTCCTTCAATAGCTATGATTCTTCACATGCCCATTGACTTTTGATAAAATTAATCTTTGATTCTATATTTTACAATTATATTATTTTTTTAATTTTTTCGATATTTTGAGTTATTATTATTATAATCCCATTTGAAAAAATTGGACATTATAGGTTTTAAGCTTGTTCGGCACACACTATATTTAGCTGACCACTTAGTACAATTCAGTATTCAAAGAATGAGATTGGGGTCATACTTTCAGTCACAAAGTGTTAATGTGAGTTCTTTGTGTGCTACTGTTCTCTAGTCTGGTGTTTCTGCCATGTCTTCCAATTCTTCATGTTAGTCCTTGAATATTTGTAATAGTTGCTATAAAGTGCCTTTGTTAATTACTATCTTGCACACAGTTTTTACAACAAACCAAAAGCCATTTGGATTGTTGTGTAAAAGAAGCTAATAGTGAAGCTCTGACAAAATTTGGTTGAGAAAAAAAAAGATTTTGCCAAGGTGAGAACATTTCTATGATCACCTATGCAAATTAATAGCACCTCTAAGAGAAAATCTCTATGCATAAAAAGATCCAATACATCAGCTTAGCTTATGTTTCTCATCATCTTAAAGTTGACCCAGCCAGATGTAAAATAATAAATCAAGAAGAGGACTTCTGATCATCATTTAAGCAAGGAGAAGTTTAGGATGAGACATGTTGCATTCTCTAGTGTATGAGAAAGCCAAACCACAAGCAATAAACTGAGAAGATTTGAATTGTTCACATAGCCTGCTGCTTCTGACCACTAAACAAGTGGCTATATATACTACAGATATTTCAGAGCATCATATCTCATATAGAGATAGATTTCGTGTAAAAGGAAGTTAAGCTATTGACAACTATTATGTAAAAATCATATAAGTTGCAGAACATCTTGTATTGAGTCTATTCTCTTTGCCATAATTCCAACAAGGTCTCTAGAGGATATAAGTAAAAAAACCTATTCTAAGTAATTTTACTGATAGCATGCATTCTGAGTTCCCAACTACATTTAAGTACCTACCTTTAGCTCACATTTATGTTCCTCTTATAAAATTTAGGTGTGATCAATAAATGTTCATCTTGGAACTTATGTGAGATATTGCTTGGCTCGACTATGCTGGTGCTAGTCATTTCCTGGACTTGGATGTTTCCTACATAGTAGGTTCGTTTCATTCAGGTTATTTAAAAACTCATCACTATCAGGTTTGGATATCCTCTGGTTTAGATGAACTGGTCTGCTCCTGTGTTGACTGCAAACAGAGAGCTAATAAGAACTTAAGACCACGTTCATATCAGCCTGTCAATAGAAGGGAAATTCTGAACATTCTTAGTCCTTGACCATGATAATTTGTCAGAGTTTAGCATACAACCTGGTACAAGCTAGGAAATGATCATTTATTGTATGTTAACAAATAGTTCATTTCAAAATCTGATAATAATCCCAAGCAGTAGTTAGAGTTCACAGCTCCTTTGCCATCGGATGCTCAAAATAATTGTGCAAGTTCTAATCACTTTTCAGGAGAAGAATCCAATTCTTCTAGAGAAGCTAAAATGTGAATGCTGATGGCAATAACTGCTCCATATATTTAGAGTTGCAGCTTCTCTAAGTGGTTAGTAGCTTACAAGTTATATGATTCCCATGCCTGACCAAAAATTCTTGATGGTAGAGGTAAAATAGAATCATATGCTACTCATTCTGGCATCTACCGTTTAAAAATGGAAATCTTTTCGTAATTTGGCATACCTCTGATTTGTTTTCTCCATTTTTCAAGAATTACTCTGGAGGTAAATAACTTTCAGATTAGAGAAGTTAGAGATCAAGCATCAATAATTCAAATGGATAGTTTGTTTTCGGTCAGATATGTTCACTTCAAATTATCTTAGCTTTGTATGGTTGAAAGTTGGTCTAATCTACTTAAAATCTATTAAAGTATTTTTTAATATTTAATGGTCATCTTAGCTCTTCGTGAGCAGTTTGCTTCAGTTAGTTACGGGTCTGTAATCCTGTGGATTTTTGGGCGATCAATTTCAAAAATTAAGACTTCATTTTCTGGGAATCTTTTGAAGACTAGTTTTTGCACCTAGGATTTCTTGTGTGTGCAACGTCTTCATCTGGATTGAGTTCATGATTTGATTTGGGCAATTTTTGAAGAGTTTTTTGAAAAAAAATTCTATAAAATTTTTGTTAATCATCAGAGTTTTTTGAAAGTTTTTTTCTAAAAAAACCTTTCTCTTTTTAGCCTCTTTACCTCATTTTTCTTGTTTTTAGAAAATGAGAAGGATGGCATTTTTGCAGTTTGAACAGGAGTCTACCTCTTATGCATTGATGGCCAAATGACCAATAGATCATGTCAAATCATCTGCATGGTACATTGATTCCAAAGCCTCTCAACATTTTACAAACATGAGACATTGGTTCACGAAGTATATGGCTTGCTCTGATTCCTTCATCTTTGGTGGTGGTGAAGAGTATATAGTTGTTGACAAGGGCAATGTTTAGATCACATCTAGTGGGAGACATTTAATATTTCTCAATGTATATTATGTGTCGGGCATGGAGCTCAATCTGCTCTCGGTGAGTCAGATTATGCGACATAGTCTGAAGTTGGACATCATTTTCAGTTCACACAAGTATCGAAATGTTGATAAGGATTCTAAGAAAACTATGGCAGTTGAGCTTGAGGATCATGGTTTGTATTGACTGGTTGATACTGGAGATCCTTTGGAGCATGCGTTGGTTGCGAGGAGCTCATCTATCAACACTCTTTGGCATCAATGGTATGGGCATCTGAACATTGCCTCCCTCTCTCATCTGGCTAAAGGAAATCCGGTAGAAGGCTTCCCTGAGATTCAACAACAGACACATGGTGTTTGTGGAGCTTGCCAAGTAGGGAAGTAGCATCATACACTATTTTTCAAATAGAAATTCTTGGATAGCATCCAAGGTTCTATAGTTGGTTCCTGCATATGTTTGTGAACCAATGAATACTACATTGGTCATGTTGGTTCTAGGTATTTCCTCTTGTTTGTTGATGATTTTAGTAGGAAAATGTAGTTGTATTTTTTCAAGTCATAGTCACAAGTGTTTAATGAATTTCAGATGATTAAGGCATTAGTTGAGAAAGAGTTGGGATGTCAAATCATAACTCTTAGGTCAGATAATGGGGGTGAGTTTTGTTCCAACCAATTCACCAAATTCTATGCTAAACACGATATTAAGCGTCAGCTTACCACACCCTATACCCCTCAGTAGAATGGTGTCATCAAGCAGAGGAATTGTACCATCACATAAATGGCCCATTGTATGTTGGAGAACAAAAATGTTCCCAAGAATTTTTGGTCTGAGGCAGTGTATACTGCAATATACCTTCTTAACTGATCTCCCACACAAGCCGTCAAGAAGATGACCCAAAAGGAAGCATGGTCTAGGAGAAAATCAAGAATCACTCGTGTCTTAAAGTGTTTGGTTTGAATATGTATGTTTGGATTCTTGATGCCAAGAGGACCAAGCTGGAATCCGAGAGCTAAAGGTTGAGGCTAATAGGATATAGTGACATTCATCAAGCCTATCAATTGATTGATGTGACCACTGATCATTTGACATTCAGTAGGGATGTTGTGTTTGATGAGGAAAGTGGGCCCCTTTTACTCTCTTCTCCTATCAAGAGCCCTAACGATCAACCTCTGAAGACCAAGGATTTGAGAGTTGAGTTTTCAGTAGCTTTCAATAGTCCTTTTAATTATCCTAATGAGGTTTTCAAGTATATACTATACCTAACTACCCAATCACTAATTTTGATACAAAAAAAGCTTTGGAATTATCATAGATGATGGTGGAAGGAGCACCAAACATGGTTACAATTCCATTAACGAATTCCAAAACTAATGTCTCAATAACATCCTTTAGTGTAATTACCTCTGTCCACCTGGTGAAGTAGTTTGTAGTTGTTAAAATCCATGTATGACTAGCACTAGATGGTGGATTTATCATTCCAATAAAATCTAATCCCCACTGCGTAGATGGTTGTTTCACCTTAATGGGATGGAGAGGGAGGTTATCTAACCTTTGAATTCTAGAAAAGAAAGCTCACATCTTACAATTGTTCACCCATCTGTGATAATTATTAAATAGTTTTAGCCAATAATATCCATCCCTCATTATTTTATTAGTAGTGGTTCTCAAGAAAAAATCCCACCTGAAGAGCAATCATGAAATTCTTCTAACAACTTACTAGCATATTTTTGTTCAATGCAACTTAAAATGCTCCATTGAGGTCTTTTTTGAAAATTATGTCATCCACTAAGACATAGGGGATCAATTGTAGTTTCAATTTCCTTCTTCTAGTTTGATGGTACTTTGAAGTGCCTTCTTCTAGTTTTATCTAGATCTAGAGGATATCTACCTTCCTCAAAAATTATAGTCATATTATTCATCCAGTTGTTTTGAGTGTCAATGTTGGATATTTAGTCCTCTTATAACACAAAGAGAAGCATCTATATGAGTTTCAAATTTTGAGACAAGCTTCTCACACAACCGCTTTCCTCTCACAAGCTTGGTGATCTTAATATCAATATCACAATCCATCACCTTAGAATCACCTTAGTGACCCACCTAGCTCTTTTTTCACTGATATCTCTACTCAACAAGAATTCATTGATGTTGGCATGAGGGACCATCAACTAGATCCTATCATTATAAAACGTGTGCCTAAATTTTTCAATGCCAAAAAAAACACAGACCTACTTCGCAACATAGTTATACTTGATCTCATAATCTTTAAGTCCTTCACTGAAGAAGGCAATAGGTTGCCCAATATTTTCATTGTTTAGCTGTGTCAAGATAGCTGATATTCTTGTTTTTCCTCCAAAAGTGTAAATAAATAATTCCTTATCATAGTTGGGATTGACAAGGGTGTGAGCTTGAGCGATTTCTTGTTTGATAGCCTCAAAGCTATCATTCCCTTCTTTGTGTCAATTGAAGACCATATTTTTCTTTAGCATAGAGGTGAGAGGTTTTACTAAAGCAACAAGCTTAGAAATGAATCTTCTCACAAAATTAATTGTTCCCAAGAAGCTTTGTAATCCTTTCTTCTAGCTAGGAACCCCAATGGATAAGATGGAATCCATTCTCTTTGAATCAATGCCAAAACCATCTTTGGAAACAGTTTGTCCAAGTAATTTTCCTTGGTCAATGGAAAAGACACACTTGTTTAGATTCAAGGAAATACCATATTCCCTGTAGTTCTTGAAGAATTGTTCAATGTGGCATAAGTGATCACAAACATGTTTTGAAAAGACTATTATGTCATCCATGTGGACCAACACAAAAAATTTAAATACACCTTGAAATGCCATGTCCATTGCCCACTGAAAGGCGACACCAACATTGGTTAAACCTAAAAGGTATCTTGCAATAAGCATATGTACCCCATTTGGTAGTAAATGTTGTCTTATGTTGGTCATATTCTTGGACTAGAATTTTATTGTAGCCTAGAGAAAATTTCAAAACCACTAACCTTTTGCAAAATTTGCTCCATTGAAGGGAGAGGTTAATGATCCTTTAAGGAGGTTCTATCTAGGTCTCTAAATTCCACACAAATCCTTATTTCCCCATTCTTCTTTCTTATGGGGACTAATTTTTCCACCTATGAAGAATGTTTGATGGGAAATATGATCCTAGCCTCTATTAATTTAGTCAACTCCTTCCTCAACAAAGGCTCAATCTTAGCATTGACAATTCTTTGTTTTTGTTTTACAAACTTACGTTTTGGGCCTGAGTCAATGGTATGATGGGCCGAGTTAGGATCAAAACCTTTTAAATCCTCATAGGTCCATGCAATTACATCATCACAAACCTAAAAAGGATTAATGAAAGTTTCATTGTCAATTTTGGAACATACCTTCCCTAGCTTCAAAGATATTCCTTTTGTAATTGTGACTAACTTGTAGTCACCCTTCTTTGTAGCTAGGTTTATTTTCTTTTGCTTCAACTATCATCTAAATTAAATAGAACCTCAAGAGTGATGAGACCTTTTGGCAACATTTTTTTTTTAGTTGCATGGTCTAATCTTCATATTGGTCTTGCAACTTAGACTGATTTTTGGTATAAAAAATAGCCCCTCATTTATAAAATTGATGTGTTAATCATTTTCAAAGACCTACCAATTTAACTAGTTGTCTAGAATAGAAAGCCTTACAATGAGCTTGATGATATGTTCTTTTTCATTTGAAATATGTGTTGGTATGTCAAATTGAGAACCAACTATTGTAATTTTGTTAGCATGTTTATTCTAACCTTTAGGGATAGTCTAGATGTTGAAGCCTTCAAAACCCTCAATCAAATTCTGAAACCTCTGTTTGTAGGATTTGAGCAGGTTATTTTTGGTTATGATTTGGGTTCTAATTTGGTTGAAAACTAATTCACTATCTCCAAATACTTGCAACAATTCGATCATCCTTTTTTATGCAAGTTGGAGACCTTGGTTAATGGATTCATACTCAACCACATTGTTAGTGCAATTAAATTGAAGTTTGGTGCAGTCACGGTAGGTGTTTTCCAAAAGGAACAGTTTGAACCGTGCAACAATGAGTCAACACAACAAATTGATATGTGAACATGAAAATTCATTGAATTGATAATCATACATGCAACATATGCCCCAAGGGCGAATATTCAGGGCTCATAGGCCTACCACAAGGTCTTGCAATCATACAGCTAGCCAATAGGCCTTATTATATGGCTCCAAAGGGTTTATGTGGAAATGTAATGATCCTAAAAAATCTAACTTAGAACAAGTGGTCTATAATGAATTAAAATGCTTATAAATATGCCCCTGAAGCTCCAATATAGGCCTACATCGGCCACAAGGGTCAATATCCTGATGAATGATCATACATGAAGGTCGGCCTCAAAATATGTAAAGATAATTCCATGCAAAAAAGAAGTAACTTGTAAATCTCCAAGATAGGTCCCAATGAACCCAAGATGCTTTAATGATGTTCTAATAGGCTCTGGACGATCTGGAATAAGTCAGCACTAAGAAATATGGATCGGGTCAGCACCAAATGCTCTAACTGGTAAACACAGTAAAATTCTGAGAGCGATAACTTCTATTAGACAAATGTAAATGATGTGAAATTTGGATATGTGATATATGGGTATGTGCAAGATCATGATGGGCCAAAAAGTGGTGAAATGATGGGTATGTGTAGGGTATGTGGTTGACGACTTTTTTTTACCGAAAATTGATGAAACGAAAAGGGTTTTTAAAGGAGATTCTCAGCTTTCCATCAATATAAATTATGCTTTACTTTGAATTTAATAAATAATTATTATTCATGTTTTCTATTTGAATTATGACTAAAATCCTAATTGATAGGTCGATTGAAAAACATCTATAGCTTTCAAATTGTATCACATTTTTGAAATCCAAAACATGTGTCACATTCTATCCTTCGCATACTATAGGATTAAAAAAAAAAATGAATTTCATGAAGTTTTGACCAAGTTAAGGTGGTCAAACATATGAGTTTTTATATTTTTTAAAAGTTGTAATAAAAAATTCATACATTTTAATTTACTTGGAAAAAAATTACAAAAAAAATATGCATTATATCGAGACATGAGTCCTCTACTTATTTCTAAAATCTTATAAAAAAAGTATTATCATTTTATTGTGGCTAGGGTGGTTAGATAGACACCTACTTCTTATTTTTTTCCTGAAATTTAAGTAATACTGCATTGAAATTTCAAATTTTCACCAAATAGATATATTTTTAAAATAAACCTCTAGTGGTTTAGAAACTACATTCAATTTGTTATAGATTCTATTCTTACATATTTTTGAAATAATATAGATAACTCATTCACATTTTTATATCAAGTTTCCTAACTCTGATTTTTCTAAATTTTTCACCACTTAAGGGCCTGTTTTTTCCATGATCTTGCACATACCTATATGTCGATGTGTAAGTACTATATCCTACTCTGCGAGTTGAGAAATAATGATGTGGTAAAATGCATAATGAACTATTGAAACTGTTACTTTTTTTTTTTTAATTCAAGGGGTAAACGCTTTTGACCGGAGCTATGAACCAGATACAACCATTCAACAATACCATCCCAACGGGGTTTGAACCTTGGTGGCAAGAACAACAATGCCACCTATAAACCATCACACCATGCCAATACCGGCTATTGAAACTGTTACTGAATGTAATGCAAGAAAATAATTATTTTTGGTTGATATAGGATTGCTTTACAACTAGGGATGCTCTTGCATCAAAGTCTAAAAGAGAAGTAATTTTTCTCCCTACTTGGGGATACTAGCATCGTAATAGAACCTACACCATTCTTGTTTCTTGATCCATCAAAGAAATAATTTCCACAACCCCTTTGGATCTCTTTAATTTCTTATGAGGTTGGGGATAGGAGGATCTTCTTCATGAATGCGGAAAGTGCAAAGTTCGATTTCTTTTACTTCAGTGGGTCAAACAGAAATGTGTTACCCTATTCATATAGAAAATAATTAGGAACCTCCTCCAAAAGAGTTGTAGGCTCATGAATAGTACACTCCTCCCTTTGATCATGTAATGTGCAATTCATGTTTATGAAGTTGGGAGTTTAGGGCTCAATGTGATCTTTGGCAATCGGATCAAATTTTATGGTCACCTTGATACCATATCTTGTTTTAAATAACATGTGTGACCAATCAAAAGATAGATATCCACCTATCTTACTAGTGAACTCTTTGAAAAATAGATAGAAAATAAGGTAGGGAGGTCTATGACTAATGTGTCTTGCAATAGATTATAGCCAAGGCATGCATGTAAGGCCAATTTTAAATCCTTAACAACCCCCTCTTTCTTGAAAATAGTACCAACCAATTGTACAATTTCCTTATTCATAGGTTCATACTTAATTCCAAGGAGACTAGCTACCTATTTTGGCATAACAAAACTGCTAGCACTAAAATCAATCATATAATTATATACTATATGATCTTCAATAATTAAGGACAAATAGAAAGGGGTGACTTATTGATTTTAATTGAATTCCCCTCTTCCTTGGGTTGCATTAGGCTAGTTGGTATAGTAGCTCCTTTCTTTGCTATCATATCATTGAGCTTCTTAAGCCCTTCCAAAGCTTGTTGCAAAAAATCTCTTTGTGATGGTATGGATAGAGCCCCCAACATGGTGATGTTGAAGTTATCCTTCTTCATTTGATCAACTATATTGAAATGAGGTTTAATAAACTTAGATGAAACTCTTGGAATAGCAAGGTCTAACTTTGTTGATTGGATGACTTGTAGTTTTTCCTATGCTTTGTTACCCTTTCCAATAATTAGATCTGGTTGTAGCATAGTTTTTCTACCTATTGTACTCAAAACTATAGTAGCTTGGAGTGGTTAGGAGACTGATGCCTGACCAACTATGGAATATTTTCCACTATACTTACTCTTTTCTTCAACCTTGTGTTCTAGGCCACTACATCAACATTTAATTGGTTTCGGCCACAAAATTCTACCTCATGCCAATTGGCCTATGTCGATTCTAGTAGCATGTGATCTTTGTCTACTAGAATCTACTTGGTTTGCATCAAATTTTTGTCCTAAAGTTGAGGGATCACTTTGAACCATTAGAATTTGTGAAAACTCTCCATTTTGATAGGTATTTTTGTTATGTGGTTGATTCCAAGGGTAGCACCAATCATGTTTTTGAGTTAAGTTTTTCTAAATTGGAACAAAATCATTTGAAGTTTTAGTAGTGGCTACATTTACACTATTTAAAGGTTTGGAATAATTCAATTAATTTTTCCCTTGATATGACTTCATATTTTGCTGGTAATTTTGAATTTAAGGCTAGTAAGGTCTGTTGTTTTGAGATTGTTTCCTCTTTATTGTCACTAACTCATTACCAAAATTTTGCAGTAAGGCTTTAAGCTCATGCAATTCATTTGAAGGTGTAGCAAAAATAGATGGTTGACTAGTAGATTCAATTGGAATAGGAGACAATGTGGACCATTGAAAAAGAAACTCTAGGAATAAAGGCATTGGTAGTCTTGGGGCTATTTTCCTAGATATTGTATTAGACAACTATATATCATGATGGAAATGTCATATACATTTGGTAGAGTCACTCCACCCATAGATTGTATTAGAACATTTGTATCACTATTAAGAGCCCTTAAATGGTATAGGAAGGAATGATTAGGAGAAGGCTTCACCAAGGTAGGGATTCTATCCCAAGTCTTTTGAAATTTGAAGTTAAAATATCCCATGAATTTATGGGGTTCCCATTTAATTGTTTCCAATTGTTCCACCAAGGACATGTGAGCACTCTTGTCCTCAAATTTTTCACATATCTTCTCACCTAGATCAATCTAATTGTGAATGGAGGTAGGCTGCAAACCTCTATATCATTGTAATGTTTTTCCTTTCAAGGATGTGGCTAGGAGTCTAAAAACCATATTGTCTTTTAGGATTCTATGTATGGAACATATATCAGCCATGTCTTAGATGTTTTCTATTAGAGTAGTAGGTGTCTCACACATGAAATAAGGAGTAATTTTCAAAGTATTCACAGGTATGTCATCCCTTTGGGCTAAGACAAGAGGGATACCACCATTAAAAGTGAAAAACACTTTGATTTATAGGGAAAATCATATGAAATAATGGTTTGATTATCTGGGTGGTAAGAGTTTTAGGTTGAAGTAATCTACTAAATGGAGGTGTGGACTAAGATCTAAGAGGTGGAGTTGAAAAATCCCTAATTCTCCACACTAATGATAAAGAATATCTATTTCTTCTTTTGGAAGTAGAAAATAATAGTTCAATGTATTGAAATTTACCTCTAGAAGATACCATTATTTGAATTTTAGGCATGAATTTGTAGGTTGGATCTAGAACCAAGATTATTGAGTTGATATGGTCACCAAAAATTGATTACAAAGTCACCAAGTACCTTGTTGAATTCCTATTTAAGGTTGAATATACTAAGAATGGCACCACTTTCTCAGTAGGATTACAATATTTCATCAAAATGGTCCCACTAAGCATACCAAAAACTATTGTCACATGAAATTGTACCTTGTTGAATGTGTTCAACATTCCAATGACACAATGGAACTAACCTCGAGATGTGGGAAATTGCAAAAAAGGTCAAATCTTTAGAGAATGTTAGCTTACTTTCTAAGCTAGATGCAACAATACTAGTCCAACCCATTACTACATACCTCTACACTAATCCTAATCTATCAACCTATAGAAGGAAAAGAGAGAAGAGAATGTTGAAATTTAAAAAAATGGTGATATACCAAGATTAAAGATGTTTATACTTCCTACCTATGATTGCAAAGTAAGTCAACAAAATCACTAAAGAAGTTTACACAGTTCCAAGTTTCATCAATTTTACAAGAAAGAAAAAAGGTTGATATCTAAAGGATCAAAAGTGGTAGATATTACCCTCAATCAAAACTTACAAAAAATTAGCACAATCATAGAGCCTATAAAGATGATAAGATTTTATACATGTATAGAGATCAAACATTACAAAAGATACAAGCATTGATAAGAGGTGAAATAAAATATTAATGTAGAGGCATAAAATCCAATTTTATAACTATAAAATACAAAGGTTACATAAGTGCTAGAGAAAATCTAGGGATAAACCATTTAAATGAGCACAAAAATTCCTTATATTCATCTACAGGTTGTAGAAGAGATAGGGTACATGACTAGGCAAAAAACCCTAGCCACTACCCTACAAATCATATACATAAATGTGTACTTCAAATCCCAAGCTGAAAGCCCACAAGAATGGCCTTGACACCTTATATATGCTTCCACATTAATGAATCCATGGATAATGAAAAGAAACCACCAAAAAATCAATAAAAATGTTAGTGATAGGGATGGCCCTCTAACAAAAAAGTAGTCTACAAACAAAAAATGAAGTATATGGGTGCCATTATTTACACTTGTAATTGGTAAAAAAATATTAAAATCATTCATATAGGTCCAAGAATCATAAGTGGTGTTTGGGAAAGTCACTACAATCTTAATGGAAATTTTTGGGTCAAAACATGAAAATCTGACAAACTTGTACAAAGCCCCCTTTGGATCTCAAATTTTTGACAAGAACTAAAGGCGATGGGAACTCAAGAGAAATAGGAAATCAGGAGAAATGGGAACTCAAGTGATAGGAGAACATTGGAACCAGGAACTTTGGTCCAAAAATCCACATGAGACCCAAAGTTCTAATAGGACCAAAAGAGGAAGCGAGGATAGGGAAATAAAATAGACATTTGGACTTGGTCCAAATGTCCATTCAGGACCCAAAATTTTGATAGGAACTAAAGGTGATGGGAACTCAAGAGTGATGGGAACTTGGGTGATAGGAGGACATTGAAATTAGATACTTTGGTCAAAAAATCCTTGTGAGACCTGAAGTACCAATGGGACTAAAATAAGAAGGAAGATAGGGAAAGAAAATGGAAATTTGGACTTGGTCCAAATGTCCATGTCCTTTGGAGAACCAAAATTATGAAAAGAACTAAAGGTGATGAGAACTCGAGAAATAGGACACTTGAACTAGAAACTTTGGTCCAAAAATCCCTATGGGACCCAAAGTTCCAATGAGACCAAAAGAGGAAGTGGGGATAGGGAAAGAAAGTGGAATTTGGACTTGGTTCAAATGTCCTTTAGGGACCCAAAGTTATGACAAGAACCAAAGGCAATGGGAACTCGAGCGATGGGAAAACATAGGAACTAAGAACTTTTGGTCCAAAAATTCCTACAAGCTTGAAGTTTCAATGAGACCAAATAAAAAGTAGGGATAGGGGAAGAAAATGGAAATTTGGACTTGGTCTAAATGCCCTTTTGAGACCCAAAATTATTACAAGAACTAAATGTTGGTGTGAATAAAGTCTTGTACCTAGTTAATTCCTTTACTAGGGACTTAGGGGACTTAATTCACATGTTAAGTTTACTTAGGATATATAAGCATTTTCTAGAAGTCATAGTTGTCTTATCTAGACTTCACATCATCCTAGGTAGTTATGAGTTAGTTGTCTCATGTGATAGGATTAAGAAACTTGTCATGATCTTTTCTTATCCTATCTCTCATCCTTTCTTTTATAAGCATGACATCTCTATTTGTATTGCATTGCATTGTATTGTAGAATATCACAATTATTGTTTGGTGGAATAGCATATTCCATTGTTGCTTCTCTATATTTCTTATGGAGGTTATTTGGTGTTGCAAATTGAAGATATTGGGTTGCTCACTTCAACACTAAAGGTGATAGAACTCAAGGGTGGTAGGAACTCAAGCAATATGAGGAAATTAGAATCAGGAACTTTGGTCCAAAAATTCCTACAAGACCCAAATTTTTGATGGGAAGAGGAAGTTGAGATAGGGAGAGAAATTTGACATTTGGAATTGGTCTAAATATCCTTTCAAGACCCTAAATTCTGACAAAAACTAAAGGCGTCATGAACTTAGGTGATTGGATGACATTGGAACCAAGAATTTTGGTCAAAAAATGCCTGTGGGACCTGAAGTTTTGACAAGACCAAAAGAGGGAAGAGGAATTTTTAGCCACCTTTTGATATTTTCAAATGGGTATTTAATTGAAGTTTGGGAAAGGGATAATACAACTACCAAAGGAATGTTTTAGCATGATTAACCCATTAAGAATTCTCATATCAACTATAATTGATGGGAAATAAAAGGGGAGGTATAAAGTAGAAAAATATATCTAGAGGGATAAAGAGAGAGGTGAGATAAAGAGAAATGGAGATGATAAATAACTCGATGGAGAGATGAGGAAATATGGGAAGATAAAGAGAAAGATATGGATATAGAGAGGGGGGATGGAGGAAAGGAGGCATGCATACATATAAGTAGAGAGATAGGTCTAGATAGGGAGAGTGAGGGAGAGAGAGAGATAAATATATAAATAGTGAGAGGGATAAGGGGATAGATACAAAGAGATATAGAGGGATATCTAGGTAGAGATAAAGGGTGAGATAGAGAGAATTAGAGATAGAAAAATAAATATGGAGAGAGGTGTGGATATAGAGAAAGGGAGAGATAGGTAAATATGGGAAGAGAAAGAGAGAGACATAGAGGTGTAGATAAAGAGGTGGGAGGGAGAGAGGGGAAGAGATGGGGGGGAGAGAGGGGTAGAGATATATTTAGAGAGGGAGAGAGGGAAGAGGGGTAAAAACAACTCAATATATAGAGATGGATATGGGAGAGAGATATAGAGGGATAGGGGGAGAGAGAGAGAGAGAGAGAGAGAGAGAGAGAGAGAGGTGCAAAAAAGAGAAGTAGAGATAAACAAATAAATATGGAGAGAGATAGAGATAGGAAGAGGGAGAGATAGAGAAATATGGGAAGAGAAATAGAGAGCTCAGTAGAGATAAAGTGGGAGATATAGAGAGGGAGCTGAGAGAGAGGGGAGAGATAGGTTGAGAGATAGGTCTAGAGATGGAGAGGGAGAGGAGCGAAGGGAGAGAGGGAGGGAGAGAGGGAGGGAGAGAGAGGGAGAGCTAACTTAATGTATAAAGAGGGAGAGGGTAGGGGGAGATGGAGATGACATATATAGATAGAGGGAGAGATAGAGATATAAGAAAATAGATAGAGAGATAGGGAGATAGAGATAGAGAAAGATATGGATAGAGAGAGAGGAGGAAGAGGGAGAGAGGGAGAGATATAGGTAGAGGGAGATATAGAGATCTAGAGAGGGGTATGGAGAGAGATCTAGAGAGATAAGAAGAAAAAGGTGGGGAAAGATATGGAGATAGAGAGAGGAAGACATAAGAGAGATGGTGTTACCTGTAGGTATTATATGTATCACGTCCCTTTGATTTTTTCTTCCTTGGTCTTTAATCTTTGATTTTCTACCCAAGCCTAAAGTATTTTCCTTCATTTTAGTCTTTGTCACAGGTTCCTCTAAGTTTCTAACTCCTTATCGCACATTTTATAAGTTTTGAAACCTAAGTTGTTGGCATTGAGTATTATTTTTAACCTTGTCATTGGGTTTGTGTTTTTCCTAACTTCCCGATGACCAGACTTTTCCTTCTTTTGTGGCATCAAGTGAGTCGGTTCATTGTGTAGTCTGGGAAACAGAGGTTTCCATAACTTCATAACTCCCAACTTTGAGTTATCAAGTTTTATTTTTTCGTGACAAGGTAATATGTTGTTCACCCACATGTTTTGAGGTGCCACCTATGCATTTAATGAGGCATACGGTACAACCTAGAGATGTCTTATCAAGGATTTTTCTAAAACACACAAATCTTAGGGTTTGCTTTACTGGGGATTAAAATAGAGCACCATATTAATTCAACACCAAACACACATCCTATCATTTGCATGACTTAAGGTGGTGAAGATTTATTTCGTTGAGCTTGCAATTGCACCTCTATCATCTGCAATTATTTCTTCAAGCATACAAGTGTTCCTCTATGTACTGTGAGCTCATGCATTCTGGAATTGAAAATCATTGGCTCACCGTAAGGGACATAGAGCTGGGATCCTTTAAGCTAGAAGAACTCTAGGCATGTTTGGAAAGTGACAAAAGAACTGCTATTAATGCAAAATTGTTAGAAAGCAGATTAGCTCACACTAGGGTTTTTCCAGAAGCCATTATGAGTGTGGACCTAATAGGCACATGTGCAAGAAGAATCATTCCAGAAAAATAGGATAACAAAGTCGTGGACAGGACTATTGTTGCTAAAATTTCTCCTGGAGTTGTTTCTCACGCACTAAGGATCCCTGAAAGAGCACCCGTAAAGGGCATGCATGTTGTAGTGGCTAGTGATTTTTTCAAATTCAATGAGAGCTGGTGCAAGAATTCTATGGCCAAAGGGTGGTTGAAAATGGAGAAAAGAGGTAAGTCACAACTACCTGCTAAACTTAAAATAATGCATTTCAAAGGAGAAATTGCAGATGCCATTGCTTTGTTACATCACATTGTTGGGAATGTGCAAATTGAGCCTTTTGAAGATTGGATGTGTCAATTTATTTTGGTTATCTATGATGAAAAATGTGTTCATTGATTGGGCTAAGATATTTGCTTTCATTTGAATGAACAATTAGTCAATTTCCAGAAAACTGTTATCTTCCATTTGTGTTCTTGCCTAACATATATTATAGATAGTCAAAGGTCATTTTGGCCAGGATTAAAACCAAAGATACCTCCAACTTCTAGCATGCATGTATATAAGTGGTACCCGCAATTTACTAAGCAAGTCGGAATGGGAGATTTTTCCCTTGTCAATGATGCATTCTTAATGGAAGCAGTGAGGAAATTGGATGGAAATCCCTAAATGTGTTTTTCTTTTGAGTCAATGTCTCCTGTATTAGGATTTGGAAGTTTTTATATTCAATTTGATAGATTTTCCTACTTGAGGATAGGAGGTTTTGAGAAAGCCCCATTAAAATTGCCTAGATATCCTGAAGATTTGTTGGTGTTCCTGGAGGTTTGTAGACAAATGGCCGTTGTAAATGAAAAATACATGAATATGGGGAAGCTTGGGTATCCTTTCCCATTGACAACTCCATCTTTCACATGCAAAAATAATTAGATGGCCAAATGTGTTGAAGGACTTCTCAAAGAATATAATCTCCAACATTTATTCATGAGGGCTAATTTTGATAGAAAGGTTTTCGTGAAGCGAAATTAATATCCAGAGGAAATTCATATCAACATCAGCTTTTTATTGAGGACTTCTGGGAAGATTGTGTTAATGAAAATGAAGTCCCAAAAAGAGATTACATGAGGTTAACCCTCAAACAAATATAAGATTTTGGTCTTCCTTTCCAGATTCTTGAGGGCACAATGAAGATTCAGTGGTCATTGACCCCGAATATGAGAAATTGTCTGATAAATCTCATCCCAAGGTCAACTAGAGTGAAAATGAAGTCTTGGATATGAATATATGGGTTGCTCCAGTTATGAAAAGAACTCAAGATTGGATGGAAGAAAAATGGCGACAAGTTGCAAGTTCTACTCAAGAATCAAAATCTTCTTAGAAAAATGAACAGGGGTCCTCTCAGACAATTACAGTGGGTACATCATTAGGGAGAATGGCTATAAGGTCTTCTAGTGAAAATTCACAGCCTAGGGGTGATGGTGAGAAGCCTGAGGAGATGGTTAAACTGAAGTCAGAATGTGAATAGGACAATCCATCTACCTCTACTCCTAAAAAGAAGGTCAATCAAACAAAGCTCTTGCCTAAGGATTTTGATGCTATTTTTAAGCAAATTGTTGAAGAAAATACTTTTCCTCATTTGTCTAAAGTACTCTCTTCCCCAGTGGAAAATATACCCATTACTCCTGGTGAGTCTAGAAAAATTTCTCTAGGGAATAAGGATTCTATTTTGATTGAGGCCTCCCCAATATGGCTAAGAAAAGCAGTAGAAAAAAAGAGGAAATACACTCCTACAATAACAATTGGAGTAGATACAGTTGCAAAGTTTCTCCAAACTTCTTCAAGGCTGAGGAAAGCTTAGAAGATGTCAAGAATGCTAACTGTAATGCCCCACCATGCAACCCTAGGGGAAGTTGCAATTTACTACACAAATGAACTAACTTTTTTTTTATATAAGAATAATAAGAACAAATAACATGCAAGTACACTAACCATTGCCAACCAATCCCCTAAGGTTATGAGACTATGTTACTTAAACCCAAACAAGAACCATGAATTAAATTCATAACATTGAATTACTTAACAATTAAGTTTGCATACATTCCATACAAGAATTTACAATCAAAGAATAGAAGATACCACTTGATTCCAATTACTATAATTTACAACATGATTATAATGCTCATTCCCCGAATGAGACCAATCCAATGATCATGATTACATATTACAAATTCCACCTCGATAACAATGAGGGGTAATAAAATACAAGATCAACAGAATGAATAAAGCATGACAAGAAACTGGATCCCACGAGCTCTCCAACTAGAAATCTCATCCACACGAACAAGAAGAAAACCAACGGATTAAGGTGCAAATTCCACCCAACCGTGTGATACCCAAAGGCTCACCCCCCGTGCTAGGTGATAGTAACCAGGAATCCAACACAAGACCATCCACCCCTAGACATATGCTAACTCACATTGACACAACCAAATACATGAACCATAATTCCAAAAGGATAACACAAGTACAACCCTAACATCACTGTCATAAGTCACATTGCTTCCATAAATAAAATAGATCGAGTATGATAAAAAGACCATACACATAAAACCAAATACCAACTGTTGTCGTAGAAAGAGTGTCATCACACAGCTCGTCATGGGATCTCCTCTGGGAATCTTCCTAGGCTTTGACCCCCACTATGGGTTATCTTGGTGGCCTCTACCGAATCCCGCCAACCATACTCACTCATGTGGAATCAAATACCTCTCATAAGGACAAGATAGATGATCTTGCCATTCCAAGCCTTCCCGACTCATCCCAAGTCTATACAAGCCCTTGCGTCCATGAGCGAGGCTCAATTATCTTAATTAGTGTGAAATACTACCTAACTTCTAAGTACATTAATTTAGTTATTACTTGATTATACCACTTCTGAAGGTTTCCTAGTTTACCTCTTTCGGCTCTGGCCCCAAATAGAAGCCACTCTTCTACTTGACAACACACATGGTAAAACCACAATAGGTAACTAGATAAGACGACCTCACCAATCCAAGGAGGCAAAAAATAAAGAAAACGCACTCCAAACACGAGAGGAAACAAAAGCCAAACCCTCTCCAAACACTGGAGGAAACAAAGGTCAAAACCCTCTCTGAACACCAGAGGAAACAAAGGTCAAAACCCTCTCCAAACACTCGAGGAAACAAAAGTCATAACCTCTCCAAACACTGGAGGAAACAAAGGTCAAAACCCTCTCTGAACACTGGAGGAAGCAAAGATACAAACCACGCTACTTCCAAACGAGGTACAAACCACATAACTCACTCCTAACACAAGGAGGCACAAACTATCCCTGTTCGTGAAAACCGGGTACACCCACAGGATACAACCAACACCCTACCCAAGGCAATACAACAGTTGACTACATAACGACAACCCATACAAATAAATGAACCCCTATCTGGAAGACTTTAAAGCATTAACTCTATTTCCACAAACTTCGAGAAAGAACCAATAACACTAAAAGCATTTCGAGCAGTTAAATAAACTAATATTCGGATTTCCTAAATCCAGTCAATCACAGTTTTCATTTCTTGCACTTATCCCATCAATTAAACTACTTTCTTTTCACGACATTGTAATAATTAAAAGCTAATCATTTATCCTAAGTTTCACAATTAACTTCTATAATATAAGCATTTAATAATTAAAGTTATTTGACTAAATAAATCCCTCATTACTCTACATTTCACAATTATTTCCATATTCAACACATTTAATAAATTAAAGCATTTATCTAAAATCAATTAAACTTATTTCAACTTAGAACCAATAATTAATTAAAACTCATTCCTACCAAAATACCTTATTCATTAAATATATAAATTCATAAAAGTATATATTAAAAGTATATATACCTATGACATATATCTATTTATTTAAATATTTCAATCTCCTTAATAAAACAATTTAATTGAACTTACTAATTTATTCATATTTGAAATATATAAAATATACCTATATATATATAATATATATATATATTTAATAAATTATTATTTAAATATTAATTTAATATTATATACTTATATATATAATATATAATATATTTTATTAAATAATATTTAAAATAATAATAAAAATTTAAAATGAAAAAAAAAATGAAATCTGCTTAGGGCATGCAGGCCCGGCCACCGGCGGCAGCCTGCGTGCTAAGCACACAAGACGCCACCGCCATGGGCGACGGCCTATGTGCTTCGCACACAGTCTACCTCCCTACGGGCGGCGACCTGTCTGCTTTGCACATAGTCCGCCTCCCTACGGGCGGCGGCCTGTCTGCTTCGCACATAGTCTGCCTCCCTACGGGCAGCGGTCTGTGTGCCTTGCACACAGCTCACCTCCCATGGGCGGCGGCGGCAGTGGCGGTGGGGATTGGCCTCCCATCCCACAACAAAATTAAAAAAAAACTCATTTTATTTCCTGCGTTTTTACAATGGCAAAAAAAATACAAGGTTTCACTGGGTTTTTTCAAGAGCCCTAAAAATTTTCAAATAAAAACAAATATATTTGTATATATATTTGTATATATATTTATGTATTTGAATACATAGGTATATTTACAAATATATATACCCAGATTCTTCATTTTCAGTGAGATTGTGCAAATAATCCATATAACTTGCAAGAACAGAAATAAATTTTCCAAAATAACAAAAGGGTTTAAAGATCTAGTTTTGAAATAGAGATTTCTTTTGATCTTCTTCATATTTTATTGAGTAAGTTCTTGTTTGGTTTTCCTTTCAAAATCTATCACAAATTTGCAAGTTTGAAAGCATTTTCCAAGCTTTTCTATTGAATCTAAAACTGCATTTTCAAGGTTTAAATCTCTTTCAAAATGAAGCAAGAATTAGAAGTAATAAAAGAAGGCGCCTTGTGTTTTCTACCCAAATTTGAAGCTTTCACAATGGTGAATCCAAGCACTTCTTCAACTCCAAAATCAGCCCAAGCAAAGCTCTCCACCAAAATCCAATTTTTTTTTTTTAAACAAATGGAATTTCCATCTCTTACATAGAACTTTCCCCAAATTTGGTCAACCCCCAAAAATATCCCACCCACTAAATTTAATGAGCTTTTGGAGGATATTTTCTTTTTTAAAAATTTTTAAAATACTTTTTATTTTCAAATTGAAATCTCATGCAAATTCAAAATTTCATTTAAAACCAAAATCTCAAAGTTGCAAGAATTCCAAAATTTCCAAAATGTGACATTTAAATACATTTCCATTTTATTATTATCGTTTAAATTAAATCTCTAATATGATTTTCATTTCCATTATAATTTTAAATCTAAATATACAATAATGTCTAAATAGCTCTTTCATTTAAATTTATCACCATTAATCTAATTAATTAATAATCTCAATATAATTTTATTAATTAAATCAAATCAATCAAAAATATAAATGACGTTTCAACATTGCAAATAAATACATTTAAACATCAATTTACTATGCAAGCTATTTAATAACCTCTATAATTTGCAATTAAATAAATACTCAAGATGCAAAGGACTGAATTAAAACAACCAACCTGACAACCACTCGACGACACGCTATGACTAGGGTGACGACTTGGCACGGAAAACCTAGCTACTATCTCCCAATCAATTTCCGTTGGTCAATGGACACACTCAAACCTGGAAACCAAGTGGAGTCGATGTCATGTACCTGTCAACCTGCAACAAAGGGTACATCGAACATGCATATATATAATATGATCAAACACATCGTGAAGAGAAAATCTCAGAATCATAGGGCACTCGCAAGCAAGTGATACAATCTCATCCCCTTCACCAATACACAATTACTAACTGATGATTCTAACATCAATGATATGATCACAAGCATAAAACATCATTAAATCAGTTATTTGCTAAATTAATCCAAAACATGCCATAAAGGTAACATCAGAGTAAAATAACATCACATCAAAATATATCATTCACATCGTTTAACAGATAGCGGTCAAAAGCAACCAAGTTCCAAAGTCAAAGCATAGTCAAACACAACCATTACAAAGAAAAAACTGTTGATCAAAGAGCCAAAATAGAGGTGTGTTACATCCTCCCTCCTAGGGTCAGGCTTACTCTTGGAAGCCTGCAAATACCCCTAGCACAAACTCCATAAAATCACACATAATCAATGGTTCTAAAACTAAACCGCTCCTTACCTCAACATTAAAACCACAACAACCTGTGCTATAATCAACCCAACCAAGCACACTGCCAATCTACACAATCAACATGGTGAAGCAACCACCAACCAAAATTCCAAAATACATATCCGAGGATTAACATACATATTACACATATGCACCAATACACATCACCGAAAATCATCACAAGGCCACACATAGTGCGATATCATTACAATGTTTACTCAAGACAAGGTATGCAACATTATCACTTCAACATTCATTTAACATTTGCATTTTGAATCCAGGTACAATAATTAAACTTCTACATGATTTCTTAAAACTCAACAATAAAGTTGGGGACTATAGGCCTCACCAACAAGATGCACCTATTATGCAATTAACCTTAACATGCAATGGTTTCACTAGTCCCTTTCCTCTAAACTTTTACTTACTGCAAACAATTTTCTATTCATATTGTACATTTTCCATGATTATGAATACAACTTGGGGACTTAGGTCCTTTACCCAAGGTTTGTTCTAATAAAACAACCTTCATGAATACATAAGAATTTTCTCATAAGATACAACATACCATGGGTTTCAATACACCACACACTCAAAGACAGGAATCTCCATTAAACCAATGGGAAGAGAGAGGAGACAAGAGATATTTATAGTTCTAACATAGGCATAAATGCAATCATGGTTTCATCGTCACACAATCACTTTCACACAAATGCATCAACCATATGAGAGCATTCACAAATCTCTATGAACTAACAACATGATCATTCATTTTCTATTACCATATTTACAATTTCAAAACAATATAACATGCCAAGCAATTCCAAAACCACATAGGTTCAATCAGGCAATCACTTGCACCATGAGGTAAAGCACAAGAAGACATGCAAGGGCGGACATAACAACAAAGCTAGTTGTCGTCCACCACATGCAACACACCACAATCAGACACTACACAAATTTCCATAATGCATTCTTCTAGTAGGAAGGATATCGGTGCATTGTACACTACACCGAGGGTCCTATCCTTTCCACTAGTTTCCTGCACCATTGGACCTACACCACGTAACAACAAGTTTTGGGTAGACAAGTGAGATCAACCCAAAAGGAAAAACATAAACTAACGAACAAAGCACCTAGGTCCATGCCATGGCTCATAGTGCCTGGAGTATAACCTACACAATTGATAGCTTAATGGGTCCACATTCTCCTAGAGTGCCCAGTGTTTAAACCTGGGGCTCTGATAGTTTAAACCTGGGGCTCTGATACCATGTGTAATGCCCCGCCACACAACCCTAGGGGAAGTTGCAATTTACTACACAAACGAACTAATTTTTTTTTATATAAGAAAAATAAGAACAAATAACATGCAAGTACACTAACCATTGCCAACCAATCCCCTAAGGTTACAAGACTATGTTACTTAAACCCAAACAAGAACCATGAATTAAATCCATAACATTGAACTACTTAACAATTAAGTTTGCATACATTCCATACAAGAATTTACAATCAAAGAATAGAAGATACCACTTGATTCCAATTACTATAATTTACAACATGATTATAATGCTCATTCCCCGAATGAGACCAATCCAATGATCATGATTACATATTACAAATTCCACCTCAACAACAATGAGGGGTAATAAAATACAAGATCAACAGAATGAATAAAGCATGACAAGAAACTGGATCCCACGAGCTCTCCAACTGGAAATCTCATCCACATGAACAAGAAGAAAACCAATGGATTAAGGTGCATGATCCACCCAACCGTGTGATACCCAAAGGCTCACCCCCCGTGCTAGGAGATAGTAACCAGGAATCCAACACAAGACCATCCACCCCTAGACATAGGCTAACTCACACTGACACAACCAAACACATGAACCATAATTCCACAAGGATAACACAAGTACAACCCTAACATCACTGTCATAAGTCACATTGCTTCTAGAAATAAAACAGATCGAGTATGATAAAAAGACCATACACATAAAACCAAATAACAACTGTTGTCATAGAAAGAGTGTCATCACACAGCTCGTCATGGGATCTCCTCTGGGAATCTTCATAGGCTCTGGCCCCCACTATCGGTTGTCCTGGTGGCCTCTACCGAATCCTAGCACCCATACTCACTCATGTGGAATCAAATACCTCTCATAAGGACAAGATAGATGATCTTGCCATTCCAAGCCTTCCAAACTCATCCAAGTCTATACAAGCCCTTGTGTCCATGAGCGAGGCTCAATTATCTTAATTAGTGTGAAATACTACCTAACTTCTAAGTACATTAATTTACTTATCACTTGATTATACCACTTCTGAAGGTTTCCCAGTTTACCTCTTTCGGCTTGGCCCCAAACAGAAGCCACTCTTCTACTTGACAACACACATGGTAAAACCACAATAGGTAACTAGATAAGACAACCTCACCAGTCCAAGGAGGAAACAAATAAAGAAAACACACTCCAAATACTAGAGGAAACAAAAGTCAAACCCTCTCCAAACACTGGAGGAAACAAAGGTCAAAACCCTCTCCGAACACCAGAGGAAACAAAGGTCAAAACCCTCTCCAAACACTAGAGGAAACAAAAGTCAAACCCTCTCCAAACACTGGAGGAAACAAAGGTCAAAACCCTCTCTGAACACTGGAGGAAACAAAGATACAAACCATGCCCCTTACAAAGGAGGTACAAAACACATAACTCACTCCTAACACAGGGAGGCACAAACTATCCTCATTCGTGAAAACTGAGTACACGCACAGGATACAACCAATGCCCTACCCAAGGCAATACAATGGTTGACTACATAGCGACAACCCATACAAATAAACAAACCCCTATCTGGAAGACTTTAAAGCATTAACTCTATTTCCACAAACTTCGAGAAAGAACCAATAACACTAAAAGCATTTCAAGCAGTTAAATAAACCAATATTCGGATTTCCTAAATCCAGTCAATCATAGTTTTCATTTCTTGCACTTATCCCATCAATTAAACTACTTTCTTTTCATGATATTGTAATAATTAAAAGCTAATCATTTATCCTAATTTTCACAATTAACTTCTATAATCTAAGCATTTAATAATTAAAGTCATTTGACTAAATAAATCCCTGATTACTCTACATTTCACAATTATTTCCATATTCAACACATTTAATAAATTAAAGCATTTATCTAAAATCAATTAAACTTATTTCAACTTAGAACCAATAATTAATTAAAACTCATTCCTACCAAAATACCTTATTCATTAAATATATAAATTTATAAAAGTATATATACCTATGACATATATCTATTTATTTAAATATTACAATCTCCTTAATAAAACAATTTAATTGAACTTACTAATTTATTCATATTTGAAATATATAAAATATACCTATATATATAATATATATATATATTTAATAAATTATTATTTAAATATTAATTTAATATTATATACTTATATATATAATAAATAATATATATATTATTATATAATATATATATATATTATTAAATAATATTTAAAATAATAATAAAAATTTAAAATGAAAAAAAACAAAAAAAAATGAAATCTGCTTAGGGCACGCAGGCCCAGCCACCGGTAGCAGCCTGTGTGCTAAGCACACAGGACGCCACCGCCATGGGCAGCGGCCTGTGTGCTTCGCACACAGTCCGCCTCCCTATGGGCAGCGGTCTGTGTGCCTTGCACACAGCTTGCCTCCCATGGGTGGTGGTGACAGTGGCAGTGGGGATTGGCCTCCCACCCCACAACAAAATTTAAAAAAAAATCATTTTATTTCCTACGTTTTTACAATGGCGAAAAAAATACAGGGTTTCACTAGGTTTTTTCAAGAACCCTAAAATTTTTCAAATAAAAACAAATATATTTGTAAATATATTTATGTATTTGAATACATAGGTATATTTACAAATATATATACCCAGATTCTTCATTTTTAGTGAGATTGTGCAAATAATCCATATAACTTGCAAGAACAGAAATAAATTTTCCAAAATAACAAAAGGGTTTAAAGATCTAGTTTTGAAATAGAGATTTCTTTTGATCTTCTTCATATTTCATTAAGTTCTTGTTTGGTTTTCCTTTCAAAATCTATCACAAATTTGCAAGTTTGAAAGCATTTTCCAAGCTTTTCTATTGAATCTAAAACTGCATTTTCAAGGTTCAAATCTCTTTCAAAATGAAGCAATAATTAGAAGTAATGAAAGAAGGCACCTTGTGTTTTCTCCCCAAATTTGAAGCTTTCAACAATGGTGAATCCAAGCACTTCTTCAACCCCAAAATCAGCCCAAGCAAAGCTCTCCACCAAAATCCAATTTTTTTTTTTTTTAAAACAAATAAAATTTTCATCTCTTACATAGAACTTTCCCCAAATTTGGTCCAGCCCCCAAAAATATCCCACCCACTAAATTTAATGAGATTTTGGAGGATATTTTCCTTTTTTAAAATTTTAAAACACTTTTTATTTTCAAATTGAAATCTCATGCAAATTCAAAATTTCATTTAAAACCAAAATCTCAAAGTTGCAAGAATTCCAAAATTTCCAAAATGTGACATTTAAATACATTACCATTTTATTATTATCATTTAAATTAAATCTCTAATATGATTTTCATTTCCATTATAATTTTAAATCTAAATATACAATAATGTCTAAATAGCTCTTTCATTTAAATTTATCACCATTAATCTAATTAATTAATAAACGCAATCTAAATTTATTAATTAAATCAAATCAATCCATAAAATAAATAACGTTTTGACATTGCAATTAAATACATTTACACATCAATTTAACTTTGCAAGCCATTTAATAACCTCTATAAATTGCAATTAAATAAATACTCAAAGTGAAATGGACCAAATTAACACAACCAACCCGACAACAACTCGACAACACGCTATGACTAGGGTGACGACTTGGCATGGAAAACCTAGCTACTATCTCCCAATCAATTTTCGTTGGTCAATGGACATGCTCAAACCTGTGAACCAGGTGGAGTCGATGTCCTGTACCTGTCAACCTGCAAACAAAGAGTACATCAACATGCATATATATATAGTATGATCAAACACACCGTGAAGAGCAAATCTCAGAATCGTAGGGCACTCGCAAGTGAGTGATACAATCTCGTCCCCTTCACCAATACACAATTACTAATGTGATTCTAACATCAATGATATGATCACGGCATAAAACATCATTAAATCAGTTATTTGCTAAATTAATCCAAAACATAAGAGTAACATGAGTAAAATAACATCACATCAAAATATATCATTCACATTGTTTGCGGATAGCGGTCAAAAGCAACCAAGATCAAAGCAAAGCATAGTCAAACACAACCATTACAAAGAAACACTACCGATCAAAGAGCCAAAGCGAGAGGGGTGTTACACTAAGCGTCCTACTTATGGTAACCAAGTGTGGAAATTACCCAGATCAACAAAAGATTTAAATGAGAATGAGATAATAGAAAGGCTGACTACAAGATCATACATGTTGACATGGGGCCTCAAACACTTGAAGGGGATGTGTATCATGCTAATTATTTAGTCAACACCTCAATTAAGCAGGTAAAGGAAGAAAGGAAAGAAAAAGTGGCATTGCAATCCCAAGTTCTTGATTTGAATCTAACTTTATTTCTTCTATAGTTCCCCCTTCTATATCCAGTGGAACCTCAAGTTTTCAGGAAAAATTTAATGATGGTTCTACAATGTAATTAATTAGAAAGAACCTGAGGTATTCCAAAAATGTTAGCGAATGGATTGGTGAAATGCTTGAAGAAACTATCCTCTTTATCAGTAATTCTATGATTTTCTACACTCAAGTAGTTGATAAAAGGAAGGAATTGATGACAGAGCTACGATGGATTCAGAAAGACCATAATAGTCTCTATTTACTCTCACAAGAAATAAAAGAATTGATTTCCATGGATCGAATGAAATTAATCAATGAACAAATTGTAAGTGATCCAAAGGAGTTAGATCCTTCATGGCCCAACTTGTTGGAGTGGAAATTGAGCATCTATGACACCTTGGTAAAGGAGATTTCCATAGTACTTGAAAGATATCTGGGCATGCTGGTGGAGATTAAAGGAAATTGTCATGACCTAAAAGTGGAGATAATTGATGAGTTTGATGAAAGGATTCTGGATTCAAAGGAAATTTGTTTGAAATTCAGAGAAATATTCAACAAGAAGATGGTTGATCCTACCACCATGACTAAGAGTCCTTCTTGAAGCTTAGTAGATTGCAAGTTTATCTCACTTCCTTTAAAACCAAAGCAAGTAGAAGGTATGACACCTTGAATGAGTCTAAAGAAGCTCTAACCAAAGTAAGAACTAGACTACAAATCACGGCAACTCAAGGGAGTAAAGAGTTACAATTATTAACAAGTACAGGGACTACAAAACCAGGATGAAGGTGTAAGAGAAATTGTTGCAGCAAGAAGCAGTCAAAAATATGGAAGATGAAGAGGTTGAGGTGGTGGGAGATGATGTGTAGTTAATTTTTAGTATTCCATAACACTTTCTTTAATTTGGCTCTTTTAAGTTTAAAACTCTTTTAATTATTCAGTACAATTACTTTCAAGAAATTGTTACCAGGACAATATGTTTATGCTTTAAATATGGATTTGGTTGATGTGATTTAGATCTTTTGGGAAAACTTTGATTTACTCATTAGATAAAAACTCTATTATTTTCAAATATTGCTTTATGTTATTTTGATATAGAAGACACTAGTGGAATTTATGCATTCATAATCTTTAAATTATGGTGTATGAATCTGTTATGCTTATGTTGAATTTTCTTCCAGTGTTTGATCTATTATTGGAATGATAGATATTTGAGTCATTGCATTACTATAGTATCACTTATCTGTGAATAAGGATTTTGTGGTGATATTTGTTTTTGTTTGGGTTGTGAAGAATTTTTAGTTTTATCTTATGAAGTTGATGAATACCTCTAAAGTTTCTTGGTTAAAATCCCCTTCCTTTATTTTCTTTTTAGTTAAAAGCAACAATAAAAATTTATTCCTTGAGTATCAAACGAAGGTAGCTGCCACCTTTTAAAATAAGCAAAGAATGGAATTAAGGGTATACTTGTTCGATTTAATTTGGTGCTGTAGATGTGGTAGGTTGGTGGTAAATGTGACTTCAACAGATCGAAGATCCATCGTCGAGATCTCGAGGAAGGACATCCGAATAAAGATAAAGGATCAAGAGATCCGGATCCGCGTCGGCGGATAAAGACCGATCGATCGTGATGTCGTCGGCGACGGAAATCAAAAGATCGGGGAAAGGAGGAATCGAGATAAAGGAGAAAATCAATAGATAAAGAAAGGAGAACATAGATGCGGAGATAAAGAGAGGGAGAGATAGCCTAGGATGGAGGGAGATCTATATCCCTTTATCTCTATTTCTATTTCTTTAAATATTTATATCTCACTCTTGTCTAAATATTCTTGTCTCTCACTCAGTTTTATTTTCTTTGGGATTATCAAACCTCGGGGTTAGATTTATTGTGGGCATCCAACCCAAAGGGTTGGACTTACATGTCAACACTCAAAGACATTTTTTCTATAAATTATAAAAAATGAATAAATCTCGAGCATGCTCTCCATCAAGTTTGCACATATTTCAACGTTGAGTTAAAAAATACCACAATAATATCAAGTTCTCTTACCTTTCTACCCATGTATTTTTCTACATTTTGAATATGTTATAGTTTTGATCTTTAATTTCTTTTCTTGGTGTCATTTTTTTTGTTAAAAACCCATGTATAGTATATTTGGTTTTGGTTTTTATCTATTCATCAAAATTTGAAAACAAAATACATTTTTACATTCTAGACTCTGTTCTATACACATTAAAAAAAATGATTTTTGATTAGTTTCAAAAAAATAAGGGGGAGCATGCTCAATCTTTTATTTTATAAGATGTGTCCACTTTGAAAATTAGTAAAAAAACATATATTCATTAAAAAATTAATAAAAAGTCAAGCATAAGCTACATGGTGTTAGCTAATTTTTCACTAAAGTGGTTTTTTAAATATTAAAAAAAATAACATTTTAGGGGGAGTACACTAGACACAATGCTATTTTTCTTGACAAAGAAAGCACTTTGTGTGCTTCCCCTATTTGAACCCCTTCATATCCACCATTTTCAAAACAAAATATTATTTTATGGAGTAGATTTAGAGCACTATAACTCTTGTTTTTGTCATGTCTTTAAATTTTGAGTGTAATTATCTTCAATTTCTCATCCAAGATTGAGTTCTCTGGATTTTAGAATAAAAGTGGTCACTTAAGACCCCCTTTTAGTCCCCCATTTTCAAGTACTTACCCATAAAATAATCCACATTCATATACCCTAGAAATGTTGCAATAAGAAACATGTATGAAGATGTATAAGCAATGTAAATTACATTTCGATCTCCACCCTATGTTTATTGATGAGGTTTTGCTTGATTTTGTCCCATTATATGTGAGTGATTTGATTTTTGAGAGTGTTGGCACCACATTTATTTGTGTATCATTTCCCCTGATTCTATTTTTGGTATGCCCATTCCCTTTTGTTTTCCCATATCATTTCCCATCATTTATAACTATTCCGAGAAAATCTACTTAGGTTTATCATGTTTATGGTTTACCTTTTGTCATTGTTACCATTCCTTTCTTCAAGCCTAAGTAACCAAATGCAAAAATCCTAAATATAATCTTGTAGAACTTCCGAATAGGTATCCCCAATTCAAATTTGGAGAAAACTGAATAAAAATTGGATATGTTATACGCAAGCAAACATTTGATCTAATATTGTCTACTTGCAAGGTTTTGGTCTGCTATTGGCCTTTTGTGGGAAATTCTAACTAAACCAACCCAATATTTTTAATTGGTCACAAGGTGCAATTTAGTAGTGGGTAATACCTATGGAAAGTACTAAGGAAGAAGTTTAGATGTCGATTCTAAGTCTTTTTGGTGCAGTTGGAGGTAGAGTTTATGTAACGATTGAAAATAGCTAAATATAACATTAGGCCAAGACTAAACAATTTCAAATCCAATTGATGGAATTTAGCAGCAATTCCTTGACCTTCTTGGACTCGATGCAGCTTCTAGATCCACATGAACTAAGGATGGATTTACGGATGCAGCTAAGTTAATCGGTTAGAGAGTAAAGCTCATATACAAGTGAGATTTCTGCATGTTCAATTCAAGGTCGAATTTCTAGAAAAGAAAAAATCTAAAGGAAAGGTTGGTAAGTAAATCCAAGTGAACCGATTATTTTCCCAGTACGTGAAGTTCAATTGTCAATAAAGTTCCTACATATTACAATAGAGGTATAATTCTCACAAAGGCATAAATGAGGACAAAGGTTTGCAGAATAACATATGTGAACTAAACAAAGGCCCGATGGACATCCAATTTCCAATAGGTTCACTTGGAGGTTGATTTCCCATAGAAGGGAAAAATTGAAGCATCAAAGGCTATAATGGTTCTCAAAATCATGAGAACTCCTGACAAGTTCCAAATACAGTTCTTTCATGTTCACTTATCGATAAAGTTCTTGCAAGGTTCACATGGGCATCGACTTTCTAAAAAGGATTAGAACAAAAGCTTTTCTCCCTTTGCAATATAATTAAAACTCAACCACCTATGCAACTACCCACACCTTGATCTAGGAACATTCCTTAATAGAATTTATTATGTTATTTCATGGATCCAAGGTAAATTGTAGTGCCTATTTATGATCTGTAAAACAATTTTTATTTAAGTGATACTCTAAATTAAGTATAAGAATTGGGTTCATGAAGAGGGGAAGTTTCAACCAAAATAATATCAACAAGAATGGGATCTTGAACCTTAGATCGGGATCTCATTTCTAAATGGGTACTCGTTTTAAAGCACGCACCCATTCTAAAAGAATGAAATCCCAACCTACTTTTTTATTTGGTTTTAGGCTCAAGAGAGGCTTGGTAACTCTACCCTTAGCCTTGGACCTATAAGTAAAAGACCAAGATAATGTCAAGAGAAATAACTGACTTTGGCAATATAGCTAACGGTTTTTTTTCAAAATTGGTTTATGAAATTAAAACCCATTATAGATCACAATGTAGATAGTTTTCAAATATGTAATTGTTTTTAATGATTGAATTATTTGTCTATTTTAAAATTAATTTCTAAGGAAACTGGTCCACACACTTGAAAAGTCAGGCATTTTTATTTTTTTAAGCTTTTTTTTTTAAGTAAAAGGCAAAGCCTATATATTTATATTGATGTAATAATAATCAGTTAGAAAATATGATTGAGGCTTTAAAAGACAAATGTTCCTCTGTATCAAACTATCATGCTCAAAAACAAGACAAGGCTCTTAAAGACAAATGTTACATACTATTAGCTTGCAATTCTCATAGAATTTTGATGAACTTCCCCAACATATTGAGCAATGACTATAAAAACCAGAATTTGACATATTCCCCACAAAACTGTAGCTCCATATTATCCCATCATATTAGGAGAAGAGTGTACAAAACCATAGGCTTTCGTAACAAAATTTATAAACCCAACTATTAATTTTTTTGTAAAAAAAACATGACATCAATCTACAAACAATTCTCTATAAAATGAAAAATTCAAAAAAGGTTAGTTTAGGTCAAATTGAGGTGTTTACACATGATGGTTTTGAAAAAGAACAATTAGGGCCAATAAATAATTGATAAAAAAATATATATTTAGAAAAATATATTAAAAAATATATTCATCAATCTTTAGTTTGTCGTACATCTTTCCCCAAAAAGAATTATAAAAATAATTTTATTTAGGTCAAATTATGATGTCCGTACATATGCATGATATGGTCCTAAAAGAGTGACTTTTGAAAAGTGGTTTTTATTCATACTATTAAAAATTAATTTGTATCATCTAGGTATTAGAATAAATTACATATTTGAAACTAGACTCAAAATACTAAATTTCATATCACTAAACTTTTATCAGATTCAATATGTAAGTGCTTCAAATTTTCAGTTGAAGTGTGACAAATTCTAAAAATTAGGAAAAACGCTTCCACTTTTTGAATATTTTGTGGACTCAACTTTTTGCACATGCCTTGTAATAACCCTCCTGGTTGCTAGTTGGACTCAGTAGTGTTATGTTTTGTTTTGATGCTCAGATACTATGATGATACTGTTATTGGTTGATGTGGTTAGTCGGATACTATGATGATACCGTTATTGTTGATTTGGGTAGTTAGATGTTAGTTGATGCTGTTATTTCACTTTGGACATGATTACCTTATATGACATGGTTGATTATATCAGTTGATTTTCTGAATTATGATATGATGCAGTGTTTTAATTTAATATGCCATGAGATGATTGTTAGTTAGAAATGTAATTCATTGATTAAACTTTAATTGTTAGAATAGGTGTGACGAAGGACAATATAGCATCACTCGTCCGCGAGTGCCCTGTTATGTTGCAATTCCTTCTCACAATGTTGTAACTTGATTTAATGCTTTGATATTTATGTATATATGCACATGTACACAACTTCGTTTGTATGCAGGATTGCAGGTATAAGTCTCGATTCCACCTGCTTCGGCAGGACAGGGCGAGCACCAAATAACCCAACGGATAAATGTTGATACAGAGGTGACGATGAAGTCCTCCCGTTCCATGATGTCAGGTTGTCTCATTTGTTTGGTATGGTTGCGGATTTTGGGTAATTGTCGTCCTTGTCTGTTGTGTTTGTGTTTTGTCTTATTTTATTTATGAGGGCATTTATAATTATGATTTATCTTAACGTTTGAAATTGATTATTTATGTTAAATGTTGGATTAAATAATATTTAATTATTTAAATATTTTAATTATTTTGAAAATCATATATTGCAATTAAATAATAATTAAATAATAAATCTGCTTAAATTATTTTAATTAATTAAATTTGGTGGTGGATAATTATGTGAATAATTTATTTAAATTAAATATATAATGTGTGGTGCAAGAAAAGTTACAAAACAGGAATTAAAGTAATTAAAACAAATAAAAGAATTAAAAGACAGTGTGAGCCAATAGGGTTTGAGGGTTGAAAAGAAAGCTTGTTTTAAAGATTGATTTTTCTTTTTATCTGGATTTTTGGGGGGAGAGCTTTGGAGAGATGAAGAATATATTTTATTTAATTATGAATTCTGGAGAGTTCTCACACACACACCCAGAGGAACAGAAGTTGAAGTGCTCAAGTGAAGGAGGATTTCGTTCTGGACTAGGATTGGAATCGGATTCGAAAGCATCAGAGTCAAGCAGGCATCTTTGAATTTGCATTGGACTCCAGGTTCCTCTCGTTGTTCTCTTCTCATACACCTTTTTGTTTGTTCTGAAAAGAAAAATAGATCTTGTTAAAAAAATAATTTTTGTGAACATAGAGAACTTCTGTTGAAAACTGAAACCAGAACAATTTATTAGATTAGAAAACAAAGAAAATTATAGAAATTAAACTATTTAATTTTTGTCAAATCAAGAACCCAGATCTTCTGAAACATATCATTGATCAAAATAGGATTATAAGAAATCAATATCTTTGTTAGAAATATTGCTTTTGAAAGTTTTGGGTACATCTGTATATGGTTGAATCGATTTACTATTCTGTAATTTTCTTCTATTATTTTATTCACTTTTACCCTCTATTATTTTAATATAAATATCTGTTATGTATATTTATCTCTGTTATATATATATATGTATGTTATTTTAATATATATATATATCTCTGATATTTTAATAAATATATATCTGTTATATATATATATATATCTCTGTTATTTTATTATATACATATGTATCTGTTACATATATTAATATGTTAAATTACCCTGGTAATTTTGTTCTGTGCGTCGGCCGAGGCCGTATTGTTATCAGAAATTCGCAAAAAGAAAAAATAATGAAATAAAATACTTAAAAGCTTGGTTTTTTTTTAGTTGTCTTTACCAAAAAAAAAAAAAAAAGAAATTTAAAATGAGGGAAGGGAAGGGTACCCGTCCCCATCCCTTTTTCTCCCTGCGCCGCAGCCCAAAAGGAGCCGCAGCAGTCGGGGCGCAGTGGATGCCGTCTGATCTTTCAGTTTGCTGCCCGGCGTACCAGTACGCCTGGGCTGAGCAGGCGTGGTGTTAGTTTATTTAATTTTTTTTTTATTCATATTTTATTTTATAATATATATATAAATATATATATATATATATATATATATATATGTATATATATATATATATATTTATATTTATTTATTTAATTGAATATATATGAATTTGTTTATTTTTATATGAGGAATATTTAATTGTGGAATTTAATAAATTATAATTATTTGATTTAATTTATTAAATATAATAATTATAATTTTGTTTATTAAATCATATATGATTATAAATTATTTAAAAGATATATATATATATATATACATATATAATTTTGGGTATATATATATATTTGAAATATTAAATAATGTTTTATATGGGCATTTGCATTTTTTAAATAGGACATTGTTTTAATGGTTTTGGTGAACGAATGTTTTAACAAAAAATAGCTTTTAGTTATAATTGTGAATTCTTTTGAGATAAACACATTTAGCTATTTAATTGGGGTTTAAATCAAACTTAATGGTGTAACCTTGCAAAATGACATGTGAGTTTTATCTTTGATGTGTATTTGTCGTTTAATGATGTCTTTGTGGGAACCCGTTGCTGATGTTTGTAACCTTATTCCAGAGGCTTGTTATTTAATAATGTCGTCTTCGCCTTGGTAGGCTTTGAGATTTTTGGTTTTATGAGAGGAAGGGTTGAATAGTTGGTTGAGACTTTTGATTTTGAGCAATTGTGAGATGGTTAATACCTCGTGTATCTGAGTTTTGGTTTTATGATTTGTATGTGTTGTTTCAACCCTTGCCTAGTTGATATTTGTTAGGGGTCATAGGTGGGAGAGTGGCTCTTCGTGGGCGCCAGCGCCTCGGATGAGGAAGGGCCAGGATAACACTCGAAGAGTAGTAAACAAGTGATAACCTAAACAATAGATTTAGGGGGATGGGTAGTTTAATCACACAAGATAATAAAACTTTGGATTCCTCGGCTATGCATTAGGGCTACCTTAGACTAATGATAGACTGGGAAGGCCGTGGTCGGCATAGTCATAGTTTCGTCTTCACGAGAGACTATTGGCTCCGCATCAGCTACCCTATGGTGTCGGCGCCTCATTTAGGAGGAAGGGCCAGGAGATCCATAGATGGGTGCCGGCGCCTCAGTTGGAGGAAGGGCCAGGAGAATCCCATGAGAGCTATGCGATGACACTCTCCACTTGACACCCTTGTGCTTTGTTATTGTTGCCTCTGGATGTTATCTCTTTGTCATGTATCTTTGATTTCTTGTGAATTTGATTCGTGATTGTTCCGTGATATTACTTCATGTTATCGTGTTGAGCTCTTAGTTTAACTTGTTATGTGAATTGAGTACGTTGATGGTTGTGCATTGCATTTTTGAGTTGTACTTGTTCTGTATCATGTTGTTGAGTCGGTTGACATCCATGGTCGGGTTCACTTCCTCGTCACCTCTGAGCACGGGGGGTGAGTTACTTCGTAATTCACATGGTTGGGTGGAACGTGCTCCGCACCCGTTGGGTTCCCCATCAGCGTCTTGTCATCTCAGCTTTCCGCAGTGCAGATGTTCCAGTGATCAGTTGTACTTCATGTTCATTATTTTGTATCAATCCCCATGTTGGGAAATTCAATGTAATTCTTGTATCAAAGGAAATTGTAATGTAATATTATTTCAATGATGTAATAGTTAGGTTTGAATTGGATCATGTTAAAAGATTTATCATGGATGTAATTATGCGATGTTGTCATACTCGCATCATGGCTATCAGTTGTATCTTTGTATATGGTTTTTATAAATTAAATGGTTATGTTGTTTTCATTATCTTTATGTGTGTGTTCTCTGGGGTTTGCACGACGGGCGTTACATGCCTCCCCCCTCCCAAAGACATGATTTCAATAGATTTTATGGAAAATTTCTTTCAATCTCACACTCAAACCCATGAATCATAAATGCAAAAATATGGTGGGAATAAGAAGAATGCTTTGTACATGATTCTAGGAAACTAGATTGAGTTGTAGGGGACACTTTTTCCAGGGTGTTGGTTGGGCTCACACTGAGGGTTCTTTATATAGCATGGCCTTCTAACATTCCACACAACTTCCAATCATTGATATATCTATCTCTATCGTCATTTTAAGAGGAGGATGGAGGATAAAAATTTTTGGAGAGGAGATAGAAAACAAAAGAACTCACATAGTAGAACTAGATGGTTCACCGTTCCAATCCTAAGTAAAGATATTTTGTGTTCTAATGATCAAGGTCCACTCCCGAATTTGTAATAACATTTTTAAGTAAATTGTATATTGGGTGATTAAAGTAATATTCAACCTTTATTGAGTGTCTCTTTGTGCATGGTGTCCATTTCTAAATGCGTCCTTGATTAGTTAGCCAGCCAGATGTCTATAAAATTATTGTAAATATTTTGCAAGATATCTTTTTAGAACAATAAATAAAGTATATGAGTGTGTGCATGGATTACTAAGTAGAATCATTTAGCATTCTTTAACTATCTCTAGTTTTTCTAGATGTATGTGTCAATCTTAAATTTCATGTGGATTCTAGAATACCTATTATTTTGTGGTGTATTCATTAATGCATCACCTTAGTTTCAATTATTACATGTTTGAGTAGATTCAAGGACTTTGTAACCTAATTGGATGAAGGCACTAATCTATGATAGGTTTTCTCTCCCAACCATCGTCAAAACAACCATAAGACATCAACTTAAATATATTTTATTTTCATTAGTTTTTGTCTTCTACTGCCATGTTTGAATGTCTATAACATCTAAGGTGTTATCACAAAAAATTATCATACATCCACATGGTGCATTATATGTTTAATAAGGTGTTATTCCTTACATTTCCAAACTAGCACATAGGTATACTTTGACACTAGTATTGGGATACATTGTGCAATGGGTATAGTTTGTTATAAGGAAGTCTTCAATCATACTTTAATCATCAACCCAACACCTTAGGGAAACCCCCCTTGGTGTTACAGATCTAGAAACTTGAAAGAGATCTTACCCACATTAGCAATTGGTCCTCAGTTGCCCAACCTAAATACAAGATTGGGGTCTACAACTCAAATCACCAACAAGGAGTTCCTAATTAATATGAGGAACATTTTTTAATTATAGGAGAAAAAATTAGTGGAAGTTTATAGTTAATGGAATGAGTTTGTTTTTATTGATTCATATGAGAAAATTTTGAAGATTGACATTATTATCACTTCAAATAGTAGAAGACTAATAAATGTCAATGGAAGGATTGTTTCTTCTTTGTTAGAGGGAAAAATACATGAAGATATTAAACACAATAACAATTAAGGATATATATATGGAAGTGAGCATAAATGGTACACTATGTGGTATCATGATGGTTGACACTAGAATCCCAATGATTGTTATAATATAACCAAGGGTATCTAGATAAATACAAGTGAGACAAAAAATTATAGGTATATCATAAACTACACATTCTCATGTACTAACAATAAGACATCTATTGGAACATCACAAATGAAAGTGCATACACCTTTATAAGCTACATTGGTTCATAAAGTCATACTTTATGATCATAAATTATCATCATCTATTATGAAATATAGCATTATATATGATATTCCTATAAGGACATAGATTTCTATGATACAATTGTTGATCCAATAGAAACAAATCTCTATTACCTATTAATTTAATATTTTGTTCACCTTGGATATATTCTATCCTAAGTATGATATTGTACCTATTTATTAATTTTACTAATATAATTTGTTTCTATTACTTATGTTGGATAGGATAATGATTTCAATCATATTCTTCTTCTTTTATGAGATTTTTATTTTTCCTTTTCCTCTTGGATTTGGAAACTTAGATGGAAATCCCTTAATTTTTGTTTTTGCCTTTTTCTCATCCTCATTATATTTGGAAACTATAAGGCTATATATTATGGCTATTTCTTTTTCATTATAATACACATTTTTCATGAATAAGTGTTTATATTACAATTTAAAAAATAGTTGTACACATATTTACAAAAAAAGTGTGTGGAAATAGTCACACCCTTAAATCCCATATAGGGCAATAGCCTAGAGCATATAAACATAAACAAAGTCACTAGGTGGTGAAAGCAATAGCAATGTGGTTAGGAAGAGGATATTAGTCATCTAATTTGCCACATACATCAATTACATGTCTAGAGCATCCATAGAAGGGTCCTACCCATTGTTTTCTTTATCCTTATATTCTTCTTCAGTAGCATGAGTAGGTGAAATGGAAAGAGCCAACCAAGGAAAATTCCTAGAACCAACCAATTGGAAGAACCTCTAATGAGTCATGCATAAGTTTGTCTTGCAGGTGGTGGGGAGATGAAGCATCAACAAGTGTGTTGTGAATAGGCTCACTAATCATGATTACTTATTATAGTTGGGGGAGAAGCACAGGACAAATTTGTGTGAAAGCTAAGGTAATGGAACAACTTCCTACACTAATATTAAGATGATGTTTATGCAAAACTTTTTCAAATATTTCTAATAGTTACTAAAACTTAAACATAAATAAACATATATATCATGCATGCCACAACAAAGTGATTTAGTGGGGAAACCCTTTGTGGAGAAAAATCCCACATTGTAAAATCCACCCAATATATTATTCAAAAATCAACGAGATTATAATATATACTTACAAAGAAAGCTTCTATAGGATTATCACCAACCAGAGATTTGGATGTAACTCAATAGGTATCTAACTCTCACACACTACAATAGTGCAAGACATAGCCAAAATAAAATTCCCTCATAAAATAGGGCTCCCTTCTAGGGAAAGCAAAGCCAAAATAATCTCCACCATCATATATATGACCTGATGATGAACACTCCAAATTTACAATAATTAAATATATATAAAATATGACTTTTGGGGGCCCCATCAGGGCATCCAACCCCTAGACTCATCCACAAGGGATATGGGACCTTGAATCCCACAAGGGGGTACCCCCTATATCCCTCACACTCAAATACATTAAATTTTTATAATTGCAAGGTTGAGACATCATTTTTCCTAACACAATTCTCTTAGTTAGCTCAAGTAGAGAGGCTACATCCATGATGATGCCCATGCAAAGGTGAGTAACCCTTGAAGGAAGAGGGAGATGAAGGAACTCTAATAACTATAAAAATAATGTATTCAAAATTGAAATACTAACATAGATGCACAAAAATACCATAAGTCATGTTTGAGAATGGCCTTACTCTAGGTGACCTTCGCAAAGCAAAAAAGAAAGAACCCTTTGATAAGGTTTTGAACATCATCAAGTTGGACCCAATGCAAGTATCAAAGAAAAACAATTATAATATTTTCTCATTATATTTCTCTAGTAGAGTCTGAAAATATATAGGCAAATATTGATTAACCGTGTGCTTTAAAATAGCACTTATGGGTTCAACTATGTAACCAAATATGCAACCATATCCTATGTTACACTAATAGACAATAAAAAATAAAATAAAATAAACAATCTATCCTAGGTGGTGTATGAATCATGGAATATTCCAACATCCCCCCTTATTACATCATTGTTTTAAATTACTAATAAGAGAATCTTGAAATGATTCAAACTTCACACGTGCAAGAGGCTTGGTGAAGATATCAACATGTTGTTCCTATGTTGATCAAACTTAGAATTGAATGTTGTCTTGTTGAACATGTTCTCGTATCAAGTGACAATCAACTTCAATATGCACTTAGTTCATTCATGAAACATTGAATTATGAACAAGATTGAGAACACTCTAATTGTCACAATAGAGGATTGTGGGTTGATTTTGAGGTACTCATGATCCTTCTAATATGTGACATAGCTAAACTGCTTCACAAACTGTTGCACTTGTTGTGTACCATATTCTATTTTTGTTGAGGAACAAGCAATTGTGGCTTGTTTCTTACTTCCCCAAGAAATAAGAATTGATCCGAAGAAGAAGAAAAATACAAGTGTAGATTTTCAATCATCAACAAAACCTACATAATTTGCATTTGTATATCCTATCAAGAATAATTGATCATTCATTTTATATTCCAAACCATGATTCATTGTACCATGTATATACCTCTATACCCCTTTGGCTTCTTTCCAATGAAACATATTTGGTTCTTGCATGAATCTTGAAAGATAATTAAAAGAAAAATTGATATCTAGTCTAATGTAAGTCAAGTAAATCAAACCTCCAATCATTTGTTGATAGAGGGTTGCATTCACTTAAGAAGATGGATTAGACACAAACAACTGCAAACCTGATTTCATAGGTGTAGACATGGGTTTGGAATCCATCATTCTAAACTTCTCGAGCAATGTATTGGCATATTTTCTCTGATATAAAAAGATATGGTGATTAGTTTTCCATACCTCTAATCCTAGACAATAGTGCAATAGCCTGAGAACCTCTCATATCAAATGCCTTCTTGAGATCAATATTGGTTATCTCAACCAGTGCTTCTAAGCTGCTTGTGATAACTAGGTCATCAACATATACATTAATTATCACAATCCCCCCCTTGATCCTTGAGGTAGAGATTTGGATCATATGGATGCCTATTGAAACCATGTTGTAGCAAACGGTCATCAATTTTTATACTAAGCTCTAGGAGCTTGTTTCAAACCATATAGGGACTTAACAAGTTTGCATACGGGTAAATGCAAGAAGATGAGTCCACAAAACGTGGAATTTTTTGCCTTAGGCAAAAAAAAGAAATCGGCTTCCAAAAAACGGGATCCCGCTTTTTAATAAACAAGATCCTATTTTTAAAAAGTGGGATGTACCATTTTTAAAAACAGGATCTTATTTAGCTTCAGGATCCCAAGCCTAAATTTAAAAAATGGGATCTTGTTTTTTAAAATTTTCATTTTTGGAAAATTTTCAAACGGGATCTTTTTGAAAATTTGAACATAATTTCAAAAATGGAAAGTTTTCAAAATAGGATCCTATTTTGAAAACTTTCCATTGAATTTCAATTATCGAAAAATTTCCATTTTTGGAAAGTTTTCAAAACGGGATCCCATTTTGAAAACTTTCCATTTTTGTATTTTTCAAAACGGATCAATTTCATAGAACCATAAAAATATTTTTTTGAAGGATCCCATTTCTTTAAAAGCGGGATCCCGTTTTTTAAATTATGAATTTTTGGGCGGGTTTTTGGCTTGTTTTTTGGTTTGAGAAATGTCTTGGGGACCCAAACCTAAGCTTTGGACCTGGAAGGTCCTGTTAATGTCACAGGAAAATAGTGACTTTGGACATATGTTTGAAGACCTATTTTGCAGAATTTTTTTACAAAATTAAAACCCATTATAGATGAGACAATGCAGATTCCAAATATGTAATTTTTTTAATAATTTGATTAATTTTTCTATTTTTCAATTAATTTCTAATGAAACTAGTCCATAAACTTGAATTATCAAGTTTTTTAGTATTTTAATAAATTTTGATCAACATAACATTTTGATGAACGAATTGCATGAGAACAAACTTCAAACAATTCTTTTCAATTTAAAAATAAAAAAAAAAAAATGATAAGTTTAGGTCATCTTATGCGTGTCGTACACGGTGATTTTTCAAAACGACAAATATGCTTAATAAAAATTTAATAAAAAAAATATTCAATAAAAAATTACAAAAAATATTGAAAACAAGCCTCATTGAGTCACAAATCTTTTCCCAAAATTATTTAGAAAAATATGATAATTTAGGTCAAAATATGGATGTCGTACACGTGCATGGTATGGTATAAAAAAATGACTTTTAAACAATGGTTTTTAGAAATGCCTATTGAAACTCATTTTTTACAATCTGGGTATTAAAATAAATTACATATTTGGAAACTAGACTCCAAGTACTACATTTTATGATTAGTGACTTTTTTGAAGATTCCATCTTTAAGTGCTTCAAATTTTAAGGTCAAATGTGTCAAATTATGAAAATCAGGGAAAACACTTCCACTTTTTGGCCAAAAAGTGGACTCAACTTCTTGCACACACCGATACCTTTTCTTCTTTACTAGGTGCAATGTATCCCTCTAGTTGGGTCATATAGACCTCCTCCTTAAGATCTCCATTGATAAATTGACTTTTAACATCCATTTGATAAAATTTCCATCCAAATTATGCAACTAAAGCAAAAGGCATTGTAATGGTTTTAATATTTGTTGTGAGAGTGAATGTTTCCTCATAGCCAATCCCTTCTTTCTGGGCATAACCTTTAGCTACAAGCCTAGCCTTATATTTATTTATACTAGCTTTTTCCTTAAACTTAGTTTTGAATATCCATTTACATCCAATTTCTTTCTTGCCAGGTGGTAGATCAACAAGCTCCTAAGTCTTATTTTTCATTAGGGATTGATACTCTGCATTCATAGCCTCATTCCAAGGTTTTGATTCCAATGCTCCTTGAACATTAGATGTTTCAAAATTATCAACAACTAAAATCATTAGTGCTAGATTTACCTCATTGTGAGCCATGTTGTGAGTCCTTGGTTCTGAAGTGGAAGTGGAAGGTCTTGTAATTTTTTTGGGTGTTGAATTAGATTGATTATCAACATCCCCATTATTTTCCCATCCATGTTGAATATTGGAGCACTATTTGTAGCAAGTGATGATGTGGAAGGTGAACTTGAATCACTCTTCTCATAAAAAATGCATCTCTTTTGATATATATCTTCTTAGTGATAGGATCCATAAGAGGATATGCCTTAGACTCATTACTATAACCAAAAAGAATACATTTCATATATTTTTCATCAAGTTTATTTCTTTGTTTCTTAGGAATGTGCATGTATGTTGTGCAACCGAATACACAAAGATGATAAATAGATGGCTTTACCCCTATCCATGCCTCTTCTAGTGTGATTCCATTAAGTTCTTTGGTTGGTGCATAATTCAAAAAATAAATTGTTGTATAGACAACTTTAGCCGAATATGCATGTCCCAAGTAAGAATCCTTCAGTATGCTTTGAACCATCTCCATGATAATGTGATTTCTCCATTCAATAATGTCATTTTTCCAAGGTGTGTATGCTATAGTTAGTTGATGCCAAATAAAATTTTCCCTCAAGTAGGTGGAGAATTCTATGTTGGTGTATTCTCGTCCTCGATCTGAGCAGAAGACACGAATAGGATGATTTACAATATCTTTCACCACAAGAGTGTGAAACTCTTTGAAGTAGGAAAAGGCTTCATCTTTACTCTTCAAGTAATATACCCACATTTTTCTTATGTGATCATAAAAAAAGAGTTGAAAATGCCTAAAACCATTGTGATTAGGTGTCATGGGCCCGCATAGATTAGTACACACTAGATACAAATGTTGGCTTGCATGATGCTCACTAGGATAGAAGGGTGCTCTATGTTGCTTTCTAGCAAGACAACTAAAACAAATGGCACTCAACTTCTCAAGTAAGGGTAACCCTTTGACCATGTTTTTCTTACTAAGTGACATTAGCAAGTAACTAGTTCTTAAATGACCAAATTGACGATTCCATAGCATAGAAAGATCATTATCCTTAGTCACTAAGGCTTGATTATTAGTAATTGTATCAAGCCTAAACATTTTTATCAATTTTTGTAGCACTTGCAACAATCTTTGCACCCTTAGACTTATCTCGAATGAGACATACCTTTTTGTCCTAGTTTTTATCAAATTCAATCCTTGGGTTGTGATCAAGAAATTGATTAAAAGAGGTGATTTTTGGTTAGTCCTGTTGATGGTGTTTTTTGCATAGCAACAACTTAGACAGAATGCAATATTCTATCTCTCTTGAAAGGTAATCTTCAACTATAAATTACTGAAAATCACCCCAAGGTCTCTCGGGTGTCAGGTCATGACGATGCATAAACAACTCAAATAATATGTGAAATGCTGGTAATCACAATCGGACCTTACTACAAGCAAACTGTACCTTTCCAATTTATCATATTTTGCAATATGATGATCTTAAGTCCTAAATCTAACTAGATAATAAAGAAACAGCAAAAGATAAGGGTACGAAGTTATGATAAGATCTAAACTATTCCTAGAATGAACAATGCCAATGACAGATATCTGGAATGGACCAATCTCAAATAACCAATTCCTGATCAACCCACAATGCAATATCACAAGAACGGTGCAATCTTCTAAGGTGTATAGATTTTCAAATCATAGACATGCATCCACAATCAAACTAAGCTCAAATGAATGTATGGTCCAGGTTGACTTCACCAGCCTACTACAATCAGATAGTTACTGGGAGTATAGACCAGAGATTGCTACAAACATTCCAAATATGAAATCATGAACATTACTCACCAAACTAATTCAACTCTAAAATACTAAATCCTAAATCTTCAAGCAATTTTAAAGATGAAACAACAGGAACCATGCAAGATAAACTAAAACAAGAGATTTCACCAGGAAAACCACAATGTCTTCAATTGTATTAGATCATCAAAATGCTGCAACAATTCCACTATTCTGTTACAATATTTGCTTCAAGAAATCGACTACTACTTCTACTACAAAATGCTCTAGCTCTTTTCTGCTCTTACTTGTCTCTATTATTTTTCTAGCTCTTTTACAATGAGGCAAGAATGCCCTTTATAGCAAATTCTCAAGACAATGTCGGCCCAGCCAAACATTTACAAAGTAAAATTAGCCAAAACAGGTCAGCCTTAGGAACTCCAAAATAAGGCACACATTAAATGCCAATACACCATCAAGGTCGGCCTAGACACATTCCCCAATGTAGCCCAGATCAATACATGCCCTATGATAATAGGGAAGCACAAATCTCAAAATGGGCCTTAACTACTACCTCCCTTATCCTTGTTCTGATCCTGAACTCTCAAAAATAATTTATCCAACTCGATAACAGGTGGCAAAGGCAAGATCCTAAGTCGGCATTCAATGGAGCCAATCTCCTCTTTTTCCTGCATAACAGTTTTATTCCAATCATCTTTGTGGGCTTGATACTTATCCATTACGGCTAAATAGGTTGCTGCATCATCCAGTTGGTGTCCTGTTATGATATTCTCAGAATCTAGGGCATAAACATCATGCCACCATTCCCTTAGTTGTTCCAGGCTCAGGTACTTAGGAGCAATTTTCCTCCTTCCAGTCATAATCTCAAAAAATGCCATGCATCCCTCATAGACACCAGTTAAATCACCATCTATTAGCATTTTTCGTTTATGAATCTTCCTCATGGCCTTCTGCCGAATCTGCAAAGCCTCAAACCATTCCCAAGGTTCATTAAGTCTAGAGGAAGGAAGAATCCCATCTGCAACCAACTGATCCCTTCCATATTCCATGATCACTCTGGATTTCTGCAACAGAAGGTCAATATCCTCCTTGTCCTGGGATAACACATACTCCAACAAATCCTTGGATCTGATTGCATCTTTTCCAACTAAAAGGACATCCTTTATTGCATTATCTCCTTTCACCAGCACATCCTTCAACCAATCCGCTGTAGTTTGGGCAGAGGTTTTCATCCTTTCAATTTCAGAAATGGTTTCCTTGGGCAAGAAACCAGGAGTAGCAGAGGAAGATGGGTGAAGAGACTGCAGAGGCTTCATTACATCTTCTAAGCACTTCCTAAGCCTCTCATTTTCCTTTTTAAGCTCATGCTTGGTCTGAGTCTCTTTCCTTAATCTGCCAATTATCACTGCACTGGACCCTTCATACTCTTCAATATCTTGCTCTACAGAAGCTGGTCCAAGGTTAAAAGTCTGCACATTATAATCCTTACTAGTGACGTCTTCCTTAGTTTTGTCCGTAGCAGGGGTGGCAATGTGGATAATAACTCTGTTGTTTACTTCATCCCTTTCTATCCTTGAAACAACTTTAGCCACCTTCTTCTTCTTACTCTTGCCAATCTTGGACAACATCTCATCCCAATCCAAAGGAGTGTCTTCAACCACGACCTGTTTCTTCCTTGTGATCTCCTTTTCTAACCAATCCGAGACAGCAGGATCCACTCGGATTTCATCTGTTTTTGCCTCTTCATGTTTCTCTGGTGTTTCATCTTTTCCTTTTCCAGGAGACTACTCACCTTGATCACCTATTTCAATCTCTTCTTTTTGCACCGGTGATGGGGTTCTAATGGGGATATTCTCCTTTTCAGGTGATCCGTTGCCTCTGCTGTTCTCCGGAGAATCCTCATATTGCACTAGCGGAGAAGGGTGCTTTTCTATCTCTTCAACTTCAAGCTCGGCTGCTGCACCAAAGAGTTCTCCTTCCTTGAAAGGTTTTTCCTCTCCACTAGTCTCATGTTCCTCAAGAGTCTCTTGTTCAAGCACGCTTGGCGAAGGAGAAGTAGCCCTAGGTTGTTCCGCAACGAGTGTCTTTGGAAGAGGATCCATCTTTTGCATCGACTCCCTAGGAGATGGATTCCTTGATCTCCTTGAATAAACCTTAGTTTTTTCCCCTGAACTCTCTACATCAACAATCGGAGTCTTATCTTTAGAGGTATCCTGACCCTTCTTCTTTGAAACCCTAGTTGTTCTTGTCTTCTTTGGTGGTGGAGGAGCATCCTCTTCTTCTGGCTTTTCAAATCCTTCTTCATCAGAGGACCTACCTACTTTCAAAGCTCGACTTCTTTTCTTTCCTTTTGGTTTTCTTTTTGGTTCTGGCTTACTTTCTTTAGGGCCTCTGATTTTGATTTTGAAGGGTGAGCTGTCTTTAGTTTTCCCTTTGGGGTCATCTTCCCCGGATTCTTCTGAAGTGGACATAGGATTGAGGTCTCCCATCAAATTAAAGGTATAGGGTACCTTCTCACTTTCCAACTCCCAAACCTTATGCTTCAACCATGAAGTAGTAAATTTCATAACAGGGGCCATTAGGTCCTCTAACTCAGTTACCTCATCATCATTCCAATTTATCTCTCCAATTGACCTATCCTTAATAGACTCATATGCATGATCTTGCACCAGGTTTCCATCATCCTCTAGCTGGTCAGGGATTAACTTGACATTGTATTGCCTAATCACATCAACAAGAAGCATTTTCTTCCTTGCCTCAAAATCATCTTTGATATTTGCCCAATAGTCTTCTAGGTCATCCTTATGACGATATTCTTTGGTGGCTTTCTTCTGTGCTTCCTCGGTGATATCAAAGTTTGTCCTCTTAGAATGGAAGGAGAAACCATGAGCTTCCAATTCATCCCTAGTTGCACGTGCCGATTGGATGGAAGGGCACACCTCTGCTACGCCAATTCCAAGAGGGAAATCCCCACCAAAACCTGTTTTATGCTTTGCCTTTTTGACAATTGCATCAAATTCACATATCTGTCTAACAACTTCCAATAACACAATATGATCAGTAGGGTACCTAGGTAACCTGTATGGAGCAGCCGGGCATCCATCAATTCTGATGTAAGAGAAAGTAGGAAACTGAATGAACCAGGCTCCATATTTCTTTATGAACTCCTTCGCTCCATCTGATAATCTCACATGCTCCGCATTTTGAAGCATCCTAGTGATGTGCATCGTGAATGCATCATTGTCTCTTCTGTAGTTCTGATGCCCTAAGTGTAACTCCGGGTATATCTCATAGACTATGTCCTGTCCAAATGTCCCCTGTGGATTCAAACCCCTGTATGGGTAGAATCTAGCTAACACATACACCACATAGGAAGACATGGTGAACTTCTTTGTTTCTAGGACATCTCTCAATTGCCTATCAATCATAGCACTAATAAGTCCTGCCCAATGGTAATTAGTTCCTTGTTCAATTTTATTGATCACACCATCCAACTCTCTAACACTCCAGCAGTCTTCAAACCTGCCACTCTACTCAAAAATGTGATTGCATAATAAATATTTGATCTGAATTTAACCCTATGCAATTGCTTGGGCAGTTTGGAATAGTGTGACTTTGGCTTCTCTAACCAGGAATTAATCATATGTTGGGCTTTAATGGGCTCATTCTCATAATATGTCCTAGCCAGATCCATATTTAAGGCACACACAGAAGGCAGATCTGGCATGTCGAAAGCTTGTGCAATGGAAACAGGATTGAAATTCGCTAAGACTCTTCCTTCAGTACTGACAACCCTTTGTGTGTCGAAGTCATACTGCCAGGCACACTCAAGTATTAACTCATAGCATTGGATTGCCAGAGGGAGCCCTGCCACATGAACTAGTCCAGACTTCATCATTCCTCGTCTCAAGACCGACAGATCCTTCTGAGTTGTTCTCTCTTTAAACTCCTCGTATCTTCAGGCTCCAACATTGGTGTCAGATACTTCGGACCACACAGAAGATATCTTGTTGTCAGGGAGCTGACTCTTGGTGTCTAATCTTAATCTTTCTGCCTCTGAAATGGAGAACCCCTCCATATCACCTTTGGATTTCCCCGCAGTAGCCTTGCTTGATTCAGCCTGCATTCGCAAAAGAACGTTATAAGCACTCCATTTGTCATACATATTCTAATCCAAAGGTTAGCATAAAATCATGTAAAGTAGTTAGGATCCATCACAAATCATCAATGTTTGAAAAATCAGAAAAACAAAGCAATCTGGGAAAACAAGGTAAGCCGAGAAAATCCAGTCAGGGCAGAATTCAGAGAAATCCGACCCAGACAGATTCTTGCTGCCAAAACACCATTTGCCAAATAGATCGTTAGTATGGACAAAATATTATGAGATTATCATGGAATTCATTCATTAGCAACAAGAAATCAGCATTTAGCACTTTACCCCATTAGTCCTAGCCTCGAGAAATCGAAAGAAGTGAAACCAGACAGGAAAACCGGAAAATTCTAGATCAAACAGATTTTCGCGGACGGTTTGAAGTTCCGGAATTCACCACACCCCGCGGAATTGGCCGAAACCGGGAAAATCCAGGTGCGCAGAAATTTCGCGGACACCTTGGGAACCCGACGAATGACAACACGTGAACCATTAATCAAACAATCATGCAAACTTCTCCACTTGGATTCTAATGGTCCCAAAATCGACGCCAATAGACAAGACCTCAAATGCAAACGAATTCAAATTTCCAAAACCTTTAAATTACTAATCCTCATGGCGAAACAACGATGCCCTAATTTTGACGAATAAACCTCCCGCCATGAAAACCAAGATTAGTTCGGGGTTTGGAATACTACCCGTAAAGATGAATCTAAAGCTCTCGAGTCTTCACACGGCAAGGGACTAGTTTAATCTTGGCGCAAGATATGAAAATCATGACAGTTTAACCATTCTTAACAGTTTCGAGCAAAACACCCAAAACCCCAATCTCGCCAGATATGATGAATTACGCATCAGGGAGCAAAATCCTACCCCGAACGCCCATCAACACTGACCCATCTGACATTTATTGGGTAAACAAAGTAGTGCATAGTGCGGATGATCGAGATTCGCAAAAATTGGTCAAGCCCTAATTCGACACATACGTAACTATAAAACAAGTAAGGGTTGACCTGGGGAATTACCAATCATCATCGAAAGATCCAATCATGGTGCAAACAAAAAGAAGAGGTCAGCGATAACTCACCATGGAACGACCTAGATGAAATTCAGACCCGAAGAAGCGATCCCAAAACCGTGTGCCCCATCAACAAAACTTTGACACCAGCGCCCAAACAATCCACACGCAAGCAGCTCAAGATCAATGCTCAAAACTCGAATGAAGAATGCACTCAGATGCCAAAGCAGAAAACAAGTGAATAATGAAATCAAAATGACGCCTAAAAGAATTTAAATCCATCCATATTAGCATCTAAGCAAAGGTACTTCGAGCATTAATGAACGACAAGACATGTCAGAAAAAATCCAGAAACTCGAGCCCAGGACGAAATTTCAGAAAAAACCAAGATACGCGGAAAATCTGGATGAACGCGAATTCCACAGATATGACAGAAACCGGGAATTTAATGAATTTTGGGATTTTGGCACAGTCCGGGAAAATCCACCAGAATCAGAAAATCCTAGATTCAAGCAGAAACCCGGATTCGGAAAATTTAGCAGGAAACGGACAATGAACCAACGCCCGGGAAAATCCGCCGGAGGTGGAAAATCCCGGATTCGTGTCAAAACCCGGATTTTCACTGAAACTTAACTTTAACCAATTCAAGCCTTAGGGCAAGACCAAATCCAACAAGACCAACATCTCAAGACCTCAAAAAGACAAATCCAATAAAACCAAAGCTACAAAAGACACCTGAAAAGAGGGTCCCTACTCCAAGTGGGGCGTGTGTGCAAAACTGCACAACAAGTCCTAGCACATACAAAACTTCAGTGTGTCTACAATGATGAATGCCAAATTGCAAGGAGATATCACCAATACCTTGGATGTCATAGGTGGTATCACCTTCAAGAGATACTTTGCCATGATGGGGTTGCAATGTGAGAAACCATGAGCCTTCTATCCAGTCATGTGCTTTGTAGTTCCTGAGTCGACATACCAAATTGAGGTTGATTGTGAACTATCTTTTTTAAGTGTGAGCTGAAAACATGTATTCCTCTTTTGGAGAGTCTGCTTCTTTAGCAACATTACCATGTTGTTTTTGTTTGTTCTTCTACTCCCATCATCTATTGTCACTTTGAAATGATTTCTTTGGATGTGGTTAGTATTGGATGATCCTTTCACCAAGGAGTTGTACCAACAATTTTTTACATCATGTCCAATCCTTTCACAAATTGGACACTTTTTTTTAAATCCAAATGAATCACTAGATTTGGGAAGTCAACCAAATTGCTTCATAGGCTTCTTGCCTTTATGATGTGTGGTCATGACATGATCCTCCTCACCATGATATTAGCTTAGAGACTTCTCTTCATGAAGTAGCTTTACAAGCTTCTCAAAAGTGGGTGTTTGTTTTATGACATTCAAAGATGTCACAAACACGTTGAATGCGGAAGGTAGTGCCCATAGAACAATAGGCACTAGAACTGCATCTTCAATAGTTTCTCCCAAAACTTGTAACGAAGCTCTCAACTCAACAATCCTTTTGAGAAAGGATTTTAACTATTCTCCATAATTCATCATCTTCAGGCTATGTAGATGACTCTACAAATTCAGGATTTGATTCTGATTCTTCACCTCATACACCATTTGTAGCTTGTCCCAAGCATCTTTGGTTGTAGATGAGTCTCAAATAATAGGCTGAACTTCATCAGACATGCTGAACATGGTCAATTTGGCCTTTTTGTCATCTCGATCAATTTTCTTCTGCTCATCAGCATCACTTGGATGTTGTGTTGTGCTGCCACTAACCACATTCCAAACTTCTTCAAACTTAAGTTGAGTTTTGAATTTGGTCTTCCAAATAGAGTAATTATTCCACATAGTAAATGAGAATTCAAGAGAAGAAATTAGGAGAACTTCCTGCCATTTTGTTAGGAAAATAAAGTGTTTTCTTTTCCTATTTCTCCTCACTTAGATCAAAATTTTGTCACAAAGGAGAGGATACTTTAGAAATAAAATTAACATTTTAAAAATAAAAGTGAGTTGAAAAACCTTCAAGAATGGCTCTGCAATAGTTCAGAGTTTTAAGCAAAATATATTCAGTGAACGCGGCATAGCTAGTTTTAGCTCTAAGCACACTTAGTGGTAGGCACTCAGATGGTTGCATAAAATGCTTCATAAATTTTGTATCTATGGAAGCAATAGCCTGGGGATAAGACTGCCTAGATTGTAAAGAAAAAATAGAATTTGTGAAAAATGTGATCTGGTGCGGCACAGTTATTTTAGCTCAAGTGACATCTTCCTACTTGCTTACTTACAAGTGCTCTTAATTACCTCCCTCAAGCATGGATTATTCGACGTAGCAGGAGTCTGAAGATAAACTGATTAAAATCTAAAGCTTGATGTGTATGGATGTCATCCCGAGCCACAATTTGTTGGTTCTGACGAATCATGTAGACTTAGCAACTTTCCCGTTGTTATAGTATTCACCCCCTCCAATGATCTGTCAGATGACTTCGACTGTAGTCTTGGAAATGCAGATGTCACTGGGAAACTCAAACTTTAGCTCTGCACACAAGATTTTTCAATGAAACGATTCTCATTGCTTCCTGCAAGTCGATCTCGTAGACATCATCGATCATCGACAAGGATCAGATATTAACAATGTCAGCCTTTACATGCAGCAAATCAATAATTATGACAAGAATCTCTCATGAGCAACACCGAGATCTCTCACACGACGCTTGTAAACATTACTAGATCTTTCACTGGAGCATGATATGCGAGCAACGATAAATACTGGTGGGCTCTTAAATATCAGAATTTGGGCTCTAGGAAAATTCACCGCCATAATTTATCAATGAAAAATTCACCATCAACAATTCATTGTGGGACAATTCACCACCACCAGCAATTCACCGTCATGGAAACCGCCAAAAATCCATGCAATTATTTTTTTGCATGGTGAATTGTCATGGTGGTGAATTTTCCCGCGGTGAATTGTTGGCGGTGAATTTTCAGTCGGTGAATTTTCTGTATGCCCAGAATTTGAGGCGACTTAGAGAATCCTTAGAGTATTTGATTGGGTGTTATCGCCTACAACCCCTACGCTCCCAACCACAACATCATTTGTGAGGGTGTTCAAATAAAAAAATTAACAGGCACACAGGGATTGTTATGCTTTGATACCATATCATAGAAAAATAATTATAATATTTTTTAATATTGATGAACCATGTGCTTTAAAATAGCACTTACAGGTTCAACCATGTAACCAAATATGCAACCATATCCTATGTTACACTAATAGACAATAAAAAATTAAACAAAATAAACAATCTATCTTAGGTGGTGTGCGAATGATAGGAATGTTTCAACAACAAGGTCCAATGTTTGTTAATCCATTTGACGAAGTATGCTTTCTAGGGGAGTTCTCCCAACAAAATACTCTATGAATGTAAACTGGTCTAACCATCTGTATGCATTGTCAAATTTTGGGATGGGTAAACCCATATTTGTTAGAGTTTTAGTGCTTACCTCATGTAAAACCCTTCGAATAATTTTTTTGTGGGCACTTTTTTAGTGGTGTCATTACTCAAAGTTGTGAAATAATTAATACCAACATGAACTACTAGATTGAAATAGTTTGAGGCCATAAAAGAGACTAGCAAAAAAACTTGCAATAAATGTAGAAGATTAAAGGTTTTCTCGCACCGAACGAACAAAGTGACAAGGATGGAAAAAATGGCAAAAAACAAATGAATCCAAGCACGTCTCTCCCTAATCCAAATCCTCCTAAACCATTCTAAAAAATTGAATGTATATATAATTGATTAAATTTTTGTTAGCTTTATATTACGTGTTATTCTACTTATTATAGATCTATGTCTCTTGAGCATTTACATGCCTTCCAAAACTAACTCTATGATGCTATTTTGATCTTTGATCATTTATATTTACAATTTCATTATAGTTAATCCTTTCAATATATTATGAATTAATATCTATTTTATAAATTATAACATGGTATCAAATCCTTAGTGTTAAGGTATATCTTTTAGTTTCTATTATTTCAGAGATTAATGGGGCTAATAAATTTTCATATATATTTTCTTAAATATTAGCATGATCTTATCTTGCATCCTTGGATTATCTAGAGAATGGAAATGGTTTGACAAAAAAGTAAACATCTCTAGGGTTTCAAGTTTTAGTTGTTCCATAGCATCCAAGAGACTTGAAAAATTCAAGATTAGATTCCATTTTTCCAAAATTGGAGTTTATAAAGCTACTTTACAAATGGAGGTTTGATTGCATGACATTATTTAAATAGCTATTTTTAGGGTATCTTCAAGCTAAAAAAACCCACCAAGGCATTTGAAATGCCCCAAAACCCTATTTCCATATAAAATTATCCATTTTGGTGTAGGTAAAGTTGGGAAAAAATTACTTAGAAAGGAAATACAATCCTTATGCAAGTGTATGGTACACAAAATTTTAAAAAATAACTAACCTCTAGTAATTAGTGTAGTTCATGGGTTAACTACTAGTGTCTAGCATTGTAGTATACAAACTATTACCATCATTAATAGTTTCCCAACCTCCACTATGCAAGTGACACACCAACCACCACTAGTGTTACATGATCTGTATGTCACCTAAGTGTTGAAAGAACGAAGAAGGAACCCCTTAATGAATTTTTATTCATGTCAACATTGATTGTTAATAACTACACTAATCTGGTGAACAAAGTTGATTGGGTAACTAGTATTTTGGTCTGCATTTGCTCATATGATAATATCTACTAATGCAATGATAATATGTTGTTCTTGACTATAATTCACATATGTGCTCAAAATTTCAATTGCTTTGGATGTATAGTTTGAAAGATATAAATGATAGTAGTTCGGTATACAGTTTTGGCTATGTACAATACAAGTGGGTATGTGTAAACCAGTTCGCATTCCTCCAGTGATAAGAATCAGAATTTGCAATTTTGGGAGACTGCTTACAGGTGTTAGCACATTGTATATTCTAGATGGTGTATGATTATTTGGTTAGATTGATCGTTGGTGTTGATCAATTAGCATTTTTTGTGATTAGGTCTATTTTTTGTCCGACCTAATGCTTGATGTGTGTTGTGGTGATTAAATATGTAATGTGGATGTTAGTGAGATCTATTTTAGGTCCATACTAATCTAAATCAATTATTTCATGTTTGGTTCAAACTCGAAGATGTTTTTAGTACAAGTGTGGAGCTGACAAGGCAATTTTGATTTAATATAGGGCTAAAACTAAATAGGCTGACCTAATTGATCTATGTGAATGAATTGGGTATATATACAAGACATTTTTGTGGTTGTAGATGTGTGATGAGATGCGAGTATGCGATTTTGTATGTGTATGATCCAAAGAGCAACAAGTCTATTGTGAATATTGAGCAACTATAAAGGAGAGCAGTGTTTTGTATT
>VDFB02275433.1:0-29268 GCA_007258455.2 Sequoia sempervirens
AGAGAGAGAGAGGATGGACAGGTGGAGAGGTAATTCTTGAGCTCAAGGGAGAGAGAGAAAGAGAGAGGTCTAGAGTATAAGGGATAAACAATGAGTGAGATAGAGAGAGGGAGAAAGATGGTACAACTTAATGATTACTAAAATTTGACCTCCTGATTATTAAGATTTGACATGTTGATTACTAAAATTTGACTAAGTCTAAAAAATTATAAGATCTTCCAAAAACTAGAGTTTGCATTATAACTCCTATAGATCTAAAACTACTCTCAAACATCTTGAAACTATATACATGAAACATAATTTAAAGTATAAGAAAGTAAATGTCCTTATGTAAATGTCAATGTTTATTTCATGTATATAGTTTCATTTAATGACAAGGAGAAAGACAACGACAAAGACAAAGACAAAGAAAAAAGAAAAAGAAAAAAAGTTAATGCAAGACATAACACATTATGGCTTGGTAATGACCAAGCCTAGGCTTAGTCACTACCAGCCCATAACACAAGCACATTTCAATATAACATGCTTGTGTTTTCTCTATTTTAGGACCAAAAATTGGAGTGGCCACTTTTTGGTCCCCCATCTTGGTGCACATGCCCAATAACCTAACTTAATATCGATTTTCAAAAACACCTTCGCTCCCTTAATTTGATCAAACAAGTTATCTATCCTTAGAAGCAAGTAAAAATTATTGATTGTTAACTTGCTCAACTACTTGTATTCCACACACAATTGAAGGGACCCATCCTTCTTCTTCACAAAAATAACCATTGCACCACAAGGAGAAACACTGGGATGAATATGACCCTTTTTCCTCTAATTATACCATGTTCTCATTAAGCTCCTAGGTAGTCATCCTATATGATTTCCTTGACACATGTTGGGCTCTTGAATCTAGATCAATATGAAAGTCAACCTCATACTTGGAAGGCAAGCCAAGTAATTTTTCTGGAAAGCATCTGTAAACTCCTTAAGGATAGGGTGATTTTCCAATGATATCTCTATCAAATCCTCAAAATAAACCTCTAATTTATCATTGATCATGATGGAAAACATCTAATATCCCTTTTGCATACATTGCTTAAGATGCATATAAAAAATAATACAAAGTGAAATGGGTCTTTAAATTCCCACAATCTCTACAGACACACCAAAATCATCCAAAGACTCAATCCTCTTACACCTACAATCAATCTTTTCCTGATGATCATCGAGCCAATCCATGCCAATAATAACATCATATGAACCCAAAGGGGTAACTCTAAGATCCACTAACATGACAAAGAAAACATGACAAAGAAACCAACCCCCAACTAAAAATCCTTAACCACCGAATCCACTGCTACCTTAGATCCAGAGGCTAATTCAACCTCCCATTTATCCTCCTACCTAACTGTCATTGGCTTGCTATGCTCCACCAAAGAAGGATAAATAAAATAATTTGTAGCTCCTGATTCAACTAAAACACCAGCGAAAATACCATTTACCATACCTACTACCCTAATGACAGCGGCCTAGTAGTCTCTTACCATTGCAAACACCCAATGGGATTTACCCAAATCACCTATTGTTTGCTTTAAAGTGTTTGCTCTCTTCCCAACTCTAAACCCTTGAGACACTCCCAAGCCAAATGTCTCAAACCACCACATACATAGCATGGTACTCATGTATGAACCTACATTGATGAGGCTCCACTAGATTGAGAAATTCTAGGCTTACTGGAACCACTATGATCCCCTCAGAAGGACTACTGAGTAAAGGATGGACCGAAACGCTAAGCCTAGGGTTGTTGATCCCTATGGGGACCCTAAGTTTTCCTCAACCTAATATGGCCTCCATGTGGACCTTGATGCTATCTATGCCTCTAACCCTACTATTGCTACTGCTAATGTGGCCTCTGTGGTGTTATAGGAGACCTATTTCCCCCTTTTTGAGGATATGGTAGTCTACAAAACCCCTGCTTTGTCTAACTCTGGTTGCGGTTTCTAAACCAATCTTGTGCCTCTTGTGACCTACCATGAACCTCCTTTGCTATCAAAACCTTCTCTATGACCACGCATAAGTTCTCTAGATTATCCATCCTCATTGGACTAGAGATACTAGGGTTCAACCCCTTGACAAATCTATTGATGATCAAATTTTCATCCTGGGTATATTCAACATACTAAAGTAACTCTAAAAGTTTACTCTCATATTGAGGCACTAAGAGTCCCCTCTGTTGGAGGTCATGAAACTCGTCTATCCACCTCTACCTAAAATTCTCTAAGACATAAGGTTCCCTGAACTGCTCTAGGAACATCTCCCAAGATAATGTGTCCAAAACCAAGTAGTTCTTTTGTTCCTCTTTCCTCCACCATGTAGAGGTGGTCTCTCTCAATAGGTGAACTGCAAAATGTGCTTTCAGGTTGATCTCATAAAAGTGCAAACCAAAACACCTCTCCAAACTGAGCAACCATGACTTTGCCTCCACTCCATTGGTGGAGCATGCAAAGGTAGGAAACTAAAGATGTAAAAGCTCTCTAACATGGTCATTTTTATCTCTTTGCACCCTCTGCATTACCTCCACCACAATACAAGGCTACTCACATCAAGGTGGGGGAATGTGCACCGACTCATCTTCAACGTCTTCAACCTAAACCTCTCAAAAATGAGGAGGGCTCCTACTTCGCTCAAGACGAGTAGAAGCATGCTCCTCCACCTCATGAGACACTTGATTTTCTTGCTACACCCCAATAGTTGGTGACAAAATCTCCTCTATAACCCCATCTAAATTTTGAAGATCTTGCAAGATTTGATGTCCTAGTTCGGGCTAGGGTTGACATTGACTACCCTTAGACTAGTGGGACTTAGAATGTACCTCTTGAGAATGTGCTCCACCCGACGTGCTGGCCCAAGTGAGAACTCTCTTATATCTACAAGGCATCTACATAATACAAAACATACATTTTATTTTAAGCACTTAACATGAAACCTAAAGTTCCTAGTGTTGGAACCTTGGCTCTAATACCAAATGTCATTCCCAAAAAGTTCACAACCTAAAATTATTTTTCTTATTTTTTGATGCTACTAAGATAATTTAAGTTTGCATCTAGTCTCCCCACCATCCCCATGGTATTGGAGGGCATGTTGTGCCAACGTCACTTGTCACGTGAAAAAAAATTACCAGGTGCATTGCAATTTATAGGGGTGGCTACCCGATTCCGATTCCTACAATCTAAAAAAAGAAGATAATTTAAGTTTTCAATGCTTGCACACATTCAATGACATCATTTTTATGATGTTATAGTATCACTTTATACAACGAGGATCAAGGTTTTGAAAACACATACTAGTCTACAAATGCTCTAATAAAAAAAACTAGTTTTCTCCCTAGAAGAACTAGGAAGCTAGAAGATCTTATGTGTTTGAGAACTTCTCAGGTTGAAATATTTAATGATCTGATAATAGAGTTTCCTAGATTAAATTAATAATTTTAAAAAATATTAAATTTCCTACTCATCCTACATTAATCTATCAAGTTCAATTTAAGGATCATGTCACTAAGCAATCATTCAAATGTAAGCAAGAAATAAATAAGAATAGACTAAAATTAAACTAAATTATTAACACTATAATAACTATTCTTATTGAACTACTAAATTAAATTACAATGACTAAGAAATCTAATCTCAAGCACTCAGAATGACAAGTTTAGAGTATTAAAAATCTAATAAATTTCCAATTAACATCTACTTATTTTCTTCTAAGTTTAAACTCAATTGAGTATTTATTTAGCTAAAGTTAGAATTTTCATAATAAATCAAAGACAAACTAAATTAAATTATACTATTCTTAAAACCTAAGTTTCTAGTTTCCTTGTTTAATATAAATTTTCCTACTTCCTTCTAATAAAGATAATGTATCTACACTTATCATGCTTATCTAAAGTTGGAAGTAAAATTAATATTAAATTAAATCAATATTAATTATTCAAATTAAATCTAATGTATTCTATAAAGGAATATTTATCAATAAAGACAACCATTTTATTATTGTTGAACTAATTTTATCAGGTTTGAGAATGACTATCACTTTACTAAATTTCATCCTTGAATTATTATGCCTATAAATATTACATCCTACATTTTCAAAGAAAATTAAAATTAAAAGGATTATTTATATATTATTAATCACTTATTCCAAATTCATAATTATCTTACTGATTTTATTCACAAGGATTAAGTTTATTCCCTATTTGAGAGTTTTTAAAATTAATAGGAACTACCTTTTGTTTTAACAAATAACCAACTCAACTAAATAAATTTTCCTTTTGATCTAAAGTTATCATTGTTATCAGTTTTTTATTTACTCAGATTGCATTGTTTTCATTGATTGTTTTGTTGCAGGAAGATATTGAAATTTTAGGGCATGACATAAATGGAAGTCTATAGACCTAAAGGACAGTCCAAAAGTTGCATCTAGACTCCACACAAAAGATAGGTGAACAACAAGAATGATAATCCACATACTCACTATGGAATAAATGACAGTAAAAGTAATTCTATAGTCATCAAGTAAATACACTTGATGCACAGTCCATGATAGTCATAATCACTGCTAAATGACACATGACAAAGAAGACAAAGATATCTAAATGATAGTGGACAGTTATGCTAAGCTAGCTTTTGGCTTTGATTGTGTGCAATTTTTTTATATCAACGTTTCAAACACACTACATGATCTATGATCCATCATCATAGTGGACAGTGTTCCATGAAAAGGTAGTCGATAGTATGTTATGACAGAGGCATGTCAAACCAAATGACATTTTATATGTTTCTTTAGGAGTTGAAGGACAGTGACAAGGAGAAAGGAAGACAACAACAATTGGAAGATATGACTGTCATTTTCCACACAAGGTAGTCTAGAAAAGTGTCACATCTAAAAAATGATACTCCACAAGGCTGTCACAGTCATTAGTATATAGAAGACAGTTAAGTGGCAGTCCTTCAAAGAAGACAATTATATGGAGAGGGAAGAACACCAAGCAAGCAGCCACAAATGAAGTATGACAGTCCACATGAAGTAGCATGACAGTATTAGGCAGATGAGGGGTAGAGAGACTTGCATGAAAGTCCATGTGAAGGACATTGCATAGACTAAAAGCCATGTATATTACAGTGAGCATAAGTCTACAATGGCAGGTGAATAGTCCATGCAAGAATAGTTAATGTGAATAGTAGTCACAACACGGTTAAAACTGACAGTCTTTAGTGAGAAGTGTTTATATGTGACATTGATTTATTCTGATGAAATCAAACTTGTGAAGTCAGTAAGGGAAAGTCATTAAATAACCCTACACTACTGTAAGGGTATCAGAAGCCATCAAATCTTTGTATAAAGAAGATATCTATCAAATTATTAAAATAAACAGGTGTAGGGCAGGTCAGATACAACAAAGCATCAAATGCTACATACCAAACAGGGTTGTATTTGTTAAAGTGAAGCTCTTTTGAAAGAGCCTTCAAAGCTTAAAGTTTGATGGTTATCAAAAATTGAATGATCAGGAACATCTATCAAAATATTATGTAAAGAATTTATACAAACATAAGGACTGTTCAAAGTGGGGTAAATATGACCGTAGGGGTTAGGGAAGTTGAAAAGAACAAATTTGGAATAATTTTTTTCCTTCTCAAAGTTGTATACTGGAGTGATTGATTCTATCTTGTGATGAAATGGTTTGTCCTTGATTTACTGTCTCATTCTTCTTGCCTTTATACAGTAGTATATGTTGTTGCAGGTCATAGCTTGTGCTTATCAAATTTATACAACTTTCAGCTCTGAGGATCCTTCCTCCTGAATGTTGCTATGAATTATAAACCTTGCTATGAAATACTAGTGCAAAAATATGTCAAGTATGAGTTGTGTATGCTAGTTGGTTTAGTTGGTCTGATTGTGTATACATAGGCAAGTGCAAATCACTCAAATTTTTGGTGTATCACCTCAATTTTTTATGTCTTAAGTTCATATTCAGATCCAATTTCTATCCTTTTTCCTTGGAACAGTAGTAGAATAGGTTAGCTTTAGGTGGTATATTAGGGGAACCTACCCTCACTGGATATTCACTCCAACTTTTAGGTCACCCACAGCCTAAGAGTGTTTTCATTGTGTCAGTTGGAAGGAGAATTAGCTTCATCAATCCTCCAAAGGGTGCATTCCAATGTGACAATTTTTTTTTACACACTCGGTGGGACTTGGTTTGATGATCCTAACATCTTCCATCAAAGAATTTGGGTGTGTTCTTAAGCATATTTTTCCATACAGGGAAGATTTCTTCAACACCACGGTGACTCTAAGTTCAAATATACTAGTATACGTAGTCCAAGTGCAAAGATCATCAAGGATCAGTTTTGGTGACATTCATGATCTTTTCCTTCGTGTGAAATCTTACACCCACCTGGTGATTTGCTAGTATGTGCTTATTTTTCTTAAATCATACCTTATCATTCTTGTTTTAAAATAATATTTCAATTAACTTCCAAGTTACTTAAATGATATAGCATGTTGAGATATCATGGAAAATATGTTCCTTCCCGACTATTTTACCAAAACACAATTTCAAGGCCTCTCCATCATCCATATCAAACTGAAAACTTTGTTGGTTTCATCCTAAATGACCCTGTCACAATAAGATATCAGCATGTTCATCATTTTTTCCACCCTCGCACCCTTTCTCAACCTTCTTGACAGCCTACCCATGCTTTCAACTAGCCTCAAGAAGCCTATTTTGTTTAATCAACATGATTACTCTCATAGTCAGTCTCAACATGTAGATAACATGAGCATTGAAGATATGGTGTTGAACTTGCAAAAATAATTAGATGATGTTACACGAGAGTAGGAGTATAACTTGTAGCAGGAGGAGTTGGCTTATTAAATTTATCTCCACCAGTAGGAGATGGAGGCACAATAAAGGTATAGGTAAGAGTAGATGAAGTTGTTGCTTGCCCAGGCACAAAGGTAAGAAATCTAGTCAGCCTCTTACACTCCTAGTTTCAGACAAGCACCTCTTACAATAATAAATCAACATATGGAAGAGGAGGTTTCTTCCAAGTTTTAGAGGACCTCATCCATTACAAGAACCTATACTTACACAATATCGGTCTATTATTCCATAAGAGCATCCCTCTCAAAGACTTACACTTCCTCAAGAAACTCGGAAAACCTTTCAAAATTCCCTACCAAATCAGTTTTCTTGTCCTAGCACTATTTGTCTTTTCAAAGGAGGACCTATTGTTTGGCAAGATAGATGGTTTAGTGAACAGAAGAAGGAGGTGGAAGAGGTGGAAGAGGAGCAATGCGCTACTGGTGAACCTTCATGTGATATGGAGATAGAAAAATCAAACTTTTTGCAAGAGGATAATGAGCACAATCATCCAGAATAGTAGGACATCACACAAGAAAAAAGTGATAAAGATGAGGATTTGACAATCTTTTTGGAAGAGATTCCTTATTTTATTGACAAAGATGAGGAGAGTATTTTGATGTCAATGTCAACAGAAGGTTTGGAAAGCAAGAAGATGTTAAAGACTTTGATGAATTGTTGGTCCATGAAAACCAGTATGAGGATGAAGCCTTGACTCATGAAGAACACAAAGATAGTCCTATTTTGGAGTTTGGAGAGCTTGAGGTTCATGAGTTTTCTCATCAAGTTTAACATTATATCAAGCCAGAACTCTTGCTTCAAGGAGATGATCATGATATAAATCTTCAAGAGAGCTGCTATCAAGTCAAAATCAGTCCTCTCATGCAGAAAAGTAAAAAATAGTTCAAAGATGACTTGTTTTTGGATGAGTTAGAGGATTTTTGTTCAAATTTAAATGTCAAACCAGAATTTCTTGAAGAGGGAAATCATGAACAACATGAGCATAGTGCAAAAATTACTATGTTTCCATCAAATGAGTCACATGAAGAAAAGAATTCAAATCAACATGATGGTAGAGAAGCTGAACATAATCAAGAAGTTAAGGTTGTTCATTGGGATACCCTTTCAAGAGGATGTCCTTTTAGGCATTTAGCACATTTGGATGCCAGCAAGAAGGAATCACCATGTGTCATACTTGATCCAAGACACAAGATTGAGCATCAAGAAGATTAGGGTCAGCCAACCTATCCATTTTAAAACAACTATTTTTTCAATCAACTAATGTGGGTAAGTGATTTTGTCTTCGCTTTTGGAGGATTATTTCAACTTGTCAATTACCTACCCTTTCTCCACCCATGTCGATTGTTCAAAAAAATGAAAAACATTACAAGTTGATGAGGAAGGGCAACTATTTCAAAGAACCTATTAATGACTTTGTTTAAGTAACCTCCCTATATTCCTCCAAGTGTTGATTGCACATGTTTTAGTTAATGTTTTCTATTGTAGTTGTATTTAGGTAGTTTGTTGTTGTCTTATGTTTTGTTGGATGTTCAAGAGGTACTAAAAGCTATCTGTCAAGTCTTTGGTTTTTGGTATTCTTTTCGTTTTGTTTCAGGTCTTCTATGACTCCTTTCCCAATGGATATCCAAGACTATTAGTTTTTCGATGCTTAGAAGGCGATAATCCCACAAAGGTAGCCAAAGATGTTAATATTTTTGTGGCATTTGGTCTGAATAGTCTTTTAGTAGGTTTCAAAAAGTTTTAGAGGGTCACAATTTTTTATTAATAGATCTTTGGATATCTTAAGTCATTTTCGTGAGAAGATAAGTCACTTTTTTGGTTCAAGGTGCAAGGAAAAGAAAGGGGAAATAAAGTAAAAAGTAAAAAGTAAACTTTCAATGCATTAAAACACACACCAAGTTAGAGGGAAGAGTTGAAAATGTCTTCTTTTAAAAAATTTAAGCATTTCAGCCACGTTGCATGAGAGTTTCTAATTGGTTGAATGTTAAAGGAGTCTTTCTCTAAGCTTGGCGTGGAAATTGATTGCTACACTCGATTGCCTTGTTCTAGAAGAAAATAGCATGTTTTAGATGAAAGATGAATACTTGGAATGTTGCAAGATAAATGGAAAACTTGGCATGATGCATGAAAGTTGAATATTTTCAAGGAGCTCATATACATTTCACCCATGTTGTAGGCCTATGTGTTTGTTGTTATAAATCACCAGGTATGCTTCCTATTGTTGGACATTTATATGTTCTCGGGATTTTCATGGATTATGTATGAAGTTTTGGGGTTTTGAGTTGCTTAAAGTGTTTGAGTTAAAGAGATTCTTGAGAAGTCTAAGAAAAGATTTTCCAAATAGGGAGAAATAATCCAAATAACTGAAAAAGTTCAATAGAAAACCCTAGCATTGTTGAAACCCTAGGAGGAGGTGCGTGTGTAAAGATTAGTAGGAAATATCAAAAGTTCTTCAGAAGTGAACCACTCTTCATTACAAAGACTACCATCATTAGATAATAGCAGTATCAAGTAACCGTAAGAGAAAAAAGTTAACAAGAGTATGATGGGTTTTCAAAGCTTTCAAATGATGATATGACAATGTTCTATGAAAGGTCATCAATATGACAGTGAAGGGAGAGTCTATGATTAATATAAGAATAATAACAAGGCACTATCCAATGTACAAGCCTGTGACAACTGTGTTAACATATGACAATCCTTCGAGACATAATGGATAGTTCATAGGTTACAATGTCAAGTTATAGAACTTAACCAAAATACATGCCCAGATGAGATGAAAATGAGATATGTTACATGTCCTATAGTCATGCAAACTTGTTTGCTATTGTTAGATAGAAGACATGTAAGAAGGGCTCTTCTAGTGTCATGCAAACCTCATTCAGTTCAAGATGGAGGCTCAAGAAAGGTACAAGAGAGCAGTGATCTATGTTTGAAGTACTCCAAGGCTCCAAGAGAGCAGTGATCTATGTTTGAAGTACTCCAAGGATGATAGTCATATATCCAATAAAATGTGAAAAGGGGCAGTGATCTATAAGGTTTTGCGTCAACAATTAAAGAAACCAATTAAGAGGAATTGAGCTTTCCAAAGCTGAAGAAAACAATGTAACCAAAACATTGTTTGGATCCTATTCTAATGTTGGAGAGTTTATGAAAGAACTTCAACTCAAACAAGGTAAAATTACAAATTCAATGGTGCCATCTAATGTTAATATTCCATCAACTGGCACAACACCTTTTCCTAATTCAATAACCAAACTAGATCAATCTATTGTCAACCAAGATCAAAGAAAGCAATTTGAGACTACATCAACATTTCTATCAATAATTCAATAACATGGTCATGCTATTAGAAGGAAGAGTGTAAAAGAGATTTGTGAAGTAAAGAAGGTTCCTCCTTCTTGGAAATTGTGTGTGGCATGACTCCTCTAAACTCATTGCCAGTATCATCTCCTAATACATTAGCTACTGTCTTAGTGATTCCTCAAGGCAGTGCTTCCAACTGAAAAATTTCTTCAGGTTTCTTACAGAGTTGATTAGGTACATCAAAGTCATTGTAGACCTATCCTACTTTTGAGCTCATAGAGATGTAACAATAACACCAACTACATCAAAATTCACAAAAATAGCTATAAAAGTCTCAGTATCCTGTCAATCCTAATTACCTTGGGAAAATAAATTTTGCAAGGGATAATCCAAATCAACAAATGAATTCAAAAACCATGAATAGTGCAAATCAACTAAAGATTCATTAGATAATTCAAAAGCAGCAGTATCAATTCCAAAGAGAAGAGTTAAAAGGTAGTCTACAGACCCAAAGGATAGTTCAAAGGTTACATCTAGAATCCACACAAAAGATAGGTGAACAACAAGAATGATAATCCACATAATCACTAGGGCATAAATGATAGTAAAAATAATTCTATAATCGAGTGAACTATCCAAGAACACAATGCTTGATGCACATTCCATGATGTTCATAATCACTGCCAAGTGACACATGACAAAGAAGATAGAGATATCTAAATGACAATGGATAATGTTTTATGAAAAAGCGGTCCACAATATGTTATAATAGTGGAATGTCAAACCAAATGACAGTGTACATGTTTCTTTAGGAGTTTAAGGATGGTGACAAGGAGCAAAGAAGACATAACAATAGTTGGAAGATATGACTGTCATTTTCTACATAGGGTAGTCTAGAAAAGTGTCAGATCTACAGAACGATACTCTACAGGGAAGTCACAGTCACTAGTATCTAGAAGACAGTCAAGTGGCAGTCCTTCAAAGAAGACAGTTATATGGAGATGGTAGAACACCAAGCAAGCAACCACAAATGAAGTATGACAGTCCACATGAATTAGCGTGACATTATTAGGAAGTTGAAGGGTAGAGAAACTTGCATGACAGTCCATGTATATTACAATGAGCATAACTCAACAATGGCAGGTGAATAGTCCATGCAAGAATAGTTTATGTGAATAGTCATCACAACAAAATTAAAATTAGCAGTCCTTAGTGAGCAACATTTATATGTGACAATGCGTTATTGTGATGAAATCAAACTTGTGAACTCAGCAAGGGAAATCCATTAAATAACCCTACACTACTATAAGGGTATCATAAGCCATCAAATATTTGTATCATGAAGAGCACTATCAAATAATTGAAATCAAACATATGCAGGGCAGGTCACATACAACAGAGCATCAAAGAATACATTCCAAACATGGTTTTAGTTTTTATAGTGAAGCTCTTTTGAAAGAGCCTTAAAAGCTTAAATTTTGAGGGTTGTCAAAAGTTGACCGAGCAGGAACATCTGTCAAAATCCTATATAAACAGTCTATGAAAACATAAGGAGTGTTCAATGTGGGGTAAATATGACCCTAGGAGTTAGGGAGGTTGAAAGACAAATCAAGAACATTTCCTATTTGAATGCAAGAAGCAATTTGAAGAAATTGATGGTCATAAAAAACAATTATGGCAGCCATGCAAGAGGTGGAAACACAAATTTGAGTCTTATAAGGATAATTTCCATATCTTTCAGTTGAATAAGTCAAAGATGATCATCTTCTACGCCTAGCTGGAGCATCCTAAGGAGTCAAACAACGAAAGTAGTTTCCCAAGCACCCATGGAAGTTGGTCAAACAGTCAAAGCATTCAAAGTATGTGCCCTATAGTCACTCGTGTTGTTGAATGTGCAAGTGAATGCCTAGTAAAGGCAGAAATGATATATACTTTGATAATGAGAACTTCTGGTTTAATATATAGACTATTTATCAAGCATTATAACTTAGTTTTTTTTGAGTAAGAACATACTGTAAACAAAATTATACACAATTTTTTCTTAGACTTTTTATCAATAAAAAACAACGTTTTGCCTTCTCAAAGTTGTATACTGTGCAATCTTATGGGAGTGATTGGTTCTATCTTGTGATGAAATGATTTGTCCCCGATTTATTTCTCATTCTTCTTCTATATAGTAGTATATGTTGTTGCAGGTCATATCTTATGCTTATCAAATTTATACAACTTTCAACTGTGAGAATCCCTCCTCCTGAATGCTGCTATGAATTCTAAACCTTGCTATAAAATAGTAAAATACTAATACAAAAATATGTCAATTATGAGTTGTGTATGCTAGTGTGTAGTTGGTTTGATTGCCTATACATAGGCAAGTGCAAATCACTCAAATTTCTGGTGCATCAATTCAATTTTTATCTTTTAAGTTCAGTTTTGGGTCCATTTCTATCTTTTTTCTTTGGAACAACATTAGAATAGGTTAGCTTTATGTGGTATGATAGTGGAACCAGTCCTCTTTGGAGATTCACTTCAAATTTTAGGTCACCCATAGTTTAGGATTTTTTCCATTGTGTCAATTGGAAAAAGAATTAGCTTCATCAATCCTCCAAAGGAAACATTACAACTTAACAACAAAAACCAAGATGTAATTTTTTTTCCCTGGATGGTGTATCAATAGATCTACCAAAATCTATCCCCCATTTTTTAAATGGTTCAAGAACCACTTAAGGGTGAAGAAGCATCTTATAGGAAAATGCAGGGCATCCCATTCTTTGACATTGATAGTAAATCCATATTCAGGGTATGCCAATAGTATCCAACTCTGAGAATCGTGTGGCTAGTCCTTAAAGCTGAAAAGTATTCACTAGGTGACTCATCATGACATGTATGAATGATGTCATATAATTTATTTTTGATGCACACCTTCATAAAATATTATTAGGAAAACATTCAAATGATATACCATTCAACCTTTTAAAGAATGAGCTATTTCTAATTAGTTACATTTTACTTTTTTTCTTACTTAAATATAAAGGGCACTTCCTAGTTAGGCACATCTAAAAACCATGATGATTGACTTGAGATGGGAAATAAGTGCTCATTAGGAAAATAATTATGTATTGGTTCCTTACTCCCTTATAAATCCAACCTTGAGAAAAAATTGATAACTATGATATCTTTTCTAGGTTTGTCAACAATAGTTATGTCGAATTCTTACAACACTAACCAACAAACAATTCAAACTTCCTACTATGGTTTTATTCATGAGATATCTAATGGTTCAATGGTTTGTATGGACAAAGACCTATCTTGTACTTTAGTGGTAGAATTTGTTAATGGTATAAACTATAAAGAAATTTTTCTGTTGTTATTTTTTGTTGGATTCAGGTTCTTGTTAATGTATATAGCATGCATACTACCTAATTAGTTTATATCCTAACACTACCCCTATTAAATGATTGGAATAATTGGTATGGATGTGGAAAAACTCTTCCTAGTTGGGTCCTTTTATAACAAGTGTTGACTTCTTGAATAGTTCAAAATATTGTTGGCATTAATCAATCTACTTAAATTCACAATCTTTTCTTACCAAAGAAAATAGTGGATTGGCTATTCTACTAATTTTTTAAATAAATATCATGTAATAACCAACATGCCCCAAGAATCTTATCACCCTAATTGATGTTTCAAGGGAAGGTATTTACAATTACATAATTATCTCAATCTTCTTAGGGTCTACCTTAATTCCTTCTTGGGAACATGGTGTCTCAATACTATTCCTTCACTCATCATGAGACACTTTTCATGATTCAAGGATAGTTGACACTCTTCACGCCTTGAGTGAATTTTTTCAAGACTATCTAGAACTTCCCCATATGTTTTCCCATGGATGGTGAAATCATCCATGTACACCTCAACATATGTGTTGGTAAAATCAATAAATATTTCTAGGACAACAAGCTAAAAGGTTGTTAGGGAAGTACATAATCCAAATGGTAGGAATTTGTATGCATAAATACACCAAAGAAAAGCGAATGTGGATTTTTCCTATTCTTTTAAGGCTAATTGATAATGATCATAGCCACTAAATCATCTAAAAATGAGAACTATTGTCAACTAGGTTATCCAAAATTTGATCAATGAATGGTCTAGAGGAAAGTAATATTTCTTTGAAGGCTTTGTTCAACCTCCTATAATGTATGCAAATATGCCACTTACCATTACTCTTACGCATAATTACCAATGGTGAAACCCATTCACTATCTAAAGTAGGGTAGATAAATCCTTCCTATAATAATTTTTCAATATCCTTCTTCAATATGTCTCTTAGTGCAAGATTTATTGTCCTTTATGGTTGTCTAATAGGTCTAACATCCTTAGTATAAATATGATGTGTGCATATATTTGGATTGATTACTTTTGTATCTTTTATCCAAAGCAAATGCATCAATATAGATTTTTAGTAACTCTATGACTTAGGCTTCTTCTTTATCTATCAAACAACTACTCATGGTGAGCTACTTACCTAGTTGGGCAATGATTTTTTTTATCCTTGAGTAGATAGAGTCAACTTCATGGTAGAGGCTCATTAGAGTAAATTGAGAAGACAACACCCCAAGCTTTCCCTCTAGAAATTAATAGAAAAAAATATGATCAAACAATTTTTTTGCAATACAAAACTGCAAATAAGTGAGCCACAAAATATTACTACATTCTCAAGGTTCTACAACATGTGATGACACACTTTACACACACACACCAATGCAAGATGCATGGTGACACAAGTGGAAGAATTTAAAATGCTAAGAGATCAAAAACCATAGTTGGCATGGAAAACAAGACAAGGAGGAGAGAAAAAATTCCTAAAACCATTAGAACATCCTCTAACATCTCTACAAGACCACCCTCCAAATTTCACTAGTTTACAACAACCAATTTTGGGCTTTAGAGAGAAAATGCCTATGGATTAGAATTTGAGATCTGATGTGGAATTGGAACTTATTTTTGAGTCCTAAATCCCTTTTAACATCCACCTTATGCTAAAACAATGGAATAGAATCAACTGCACCTGAACCTTGGCCATCACTTAAACTTGGGACTTGTTCCAAGTTTGAGGTTCCCCCTACCCTTTAGCTCTTGCAATACTACTAAGAATTCTTCATGGACCTTTGGCACATGCAAGGACATGGTAGTTGTTCTCAATTCTAAGTTTCCCTTCACCCTATGTAATGTGTGGTACAATGTGAAAAATACCTACTAACTTGTGAGTGTTCGACCTCTGTAGGGACTTGGAACCTTTGGTTTTGAGTCCCTAACTTTCCCTAGTCCTTGAAACCTATCATGATCTAACCCATTTTTTAAATACATATATACATTAACAATCCACACACACTGGAATTTTTCCCAAGTACCAAGTACATCCTCACTCCCATAGCCTACCAAGCAACTTAGTAGAGCAAGACTTGGACCTAAAACCAAATCTAGACATAGTCCAAAGTCTAAAGTTTTCTCTAACACCCATAGCACAACAACATAAAACCCTTTGAAGTGTGGGGTTTAGAATTCCTTATTGACCAAGAAAATTTTGAGATTCAAGTCCCAACTTCGACTTGGCACTCAATTACTTCCCGGGAAAAATACAAAAAGGAAACTAAAAAGGATCAGTTTCTTCACTCAACAATACATAACTTCCTCAATTTATGGGTTGTTTAGAAATGGTCCAAGGAAAATACTCAAGGGATCACATGCATTAGATATTAGTCATATAAGGGTTTCTTGAAGGACATAATTCCCAAGAGAGGAGGTAAAAATAACCACTAGTTCTTTAACACAAGGGAAAAGACTACAAAATACAACATGAATGATGAGCTCAAAAATTATCCCCATTTTCATGTTTTAAGTTTCATATTTCTCATGACATTTCTAAACATTTCCAAGAAATTGTCCTTAATTTCTTGTCTATCCTAAGTATTAAATCATTGAGAATGATATATGTTATATCGTTGAATGGTTGTGTGCATTTATGAATGTTTATAAAATATGATAGTGTTTTATGTTAGTTATGGTAATTTATGATATGGAGATATTGTTGAGATAAACTAACACCTGTGCAAAAAAGAACTAGTCACCCCAAACAAAGGTCACATGTCAACATGCAGCCAAAGGAGTGTTTGTCTACAACAAACTAAAGGAAGAAATAGCTGAGTACTATAGGAGTGGTTCAATTATAAAACATTCTCTTTATCACTGATTCCATCATCAATAATGAAAATATCTACGAAGATAAGAAGGAATAATTTATGACAGTAACAGGTCATGGTTCATAAATGTGGATTATGCTTTGTTCAACATTTTTTAATTTATAACTACCTTCTTCATGAGATGAAGAATTATAACAAGACTATGATACTCATACACCTCTACACGATTAGTTTCCTATTTATATTTTTCTTGGGATAGGAATAAGTCCTCTCCCTATGTTTGTGGAAGAGTTGAAAAATGTTGTTAAGATGTTTACAGTCCAAAATAATTAGACTATCCAAATCATGTATATATGGCAGATCTTGTATAAGTCAGAGATCTAGCATATTTTTCTATCAATACTCTTGTTGTCAGTATTTTTGTTATCAACTTTGAGTTATAATTCCAAAATACAATAAAGAAAAATATTTAGTCAAATAGATGGTGTGTGCATGAAAATTTTGTTCAATATGAATGATTTAAGCAATAAAAACTAAACAAACACAAGATCAAGCAAGCACTCAAGATTAGACTAAGAAATCTAAAAATTTATAAAATCAAACCAAACTGAAGTATGTTAGACTCCTAATGCAGAGCAGGGGTGTAAAATGTTCCAACACACTCAAAAAACCACTCTTGAGAATATTTAGTCATCAAACAATGGGCTTTCCTTCACAAACACCTATTATTGCTTGTAGCCTTTCAAAAATGACCTTTTGGGCATAAATTTTGGAGTAGGCCTGATCTACAAAAAAGGTGACCCATTTCAGATACCCATTTGTCTCTTCATACACATATCTCAAAATGAGGTAGGGTTCCTTTGTATGGAAAGGCTCAAAAAATGGCTGTCCTCCTTTTGACTAGGCCTAATTAGGCAAGTAGGCATGATACTGTTGGGTTCAGGGATTCAATGGGTCTCAAATTTTTCTCCAACACTTCAAACACATCACATATGGCCTAAATCAACAACTCCTACCACAAGGATCATTCCCCAATGGCATACAACAAATTTCTCCAAATCACTAGGGCTTCTAGGTCTGATATATGAGGATATCAGACTGTTATTGTTCTCCCACACACGCAAACTCACTCCTCTATCTCTGCAAACTTGGGGTATTGAAATACCTATTAACATGGGCCATTCCATCAAGTTTTAGAGTTTTCTACCAGTGGAATGGAGTTTTATGCATTTTATTCACTCATTGGTTACCCTACCTAGGGTTTAGACCAGTCTAAAGAAAAATTAACACAACTTGCTTGAATCTCAATGAAATTACATGCAACCAATGCCAAAGGAAAGAAGATTCAATTCCCTTTCATCCAAAATTGGTTTTGAATCAGTGCAGGATCGTACAGATCCATACAATGCAAAAGAACAACGAAGAAACGTTATGAATTGTAGAAACAACATAATTCTTTTATTGATTCCACTTCAAAACTTCAACAATAACCCCATGGTCAATGATACAAGGAATTTTAAAGCATTTCAAACCATCTTCCAATGGTCACCAATGATAATTCAAATTATGGATTAACAAAACAACATTATGTTCACTTTTGACAAAAAAATGCAAAAGAAAGTTGCTTGACAACATTATGCAACCTTGACAACTTTTTCATTTGCTCATAACCTTACACCTAAGGACTCAACCTAGACTCCAATAGACATGAAATGGTCTAAGAAGACCTTATTACATGAAAACAACACAAAACAAAGCAAAATGCCACTTCTTGACCCTTGGAGGCATGTAACCATGTGGGTGCCCCTGCACCATACTCCCAAGGGAAAGAAAGCTCAAGTCCCACATGAGGACATACCTGTAACTGTATAACCATGCTTCAAAATTTCATCCTTAGTCATCCAAGAAGCATCTTCCATTGGAAGACCTCACCATTTGACCAAATACTAGAAGTAGACCTTGTTCCTGGTCTTCTTGAGTTCCTTCTTGTCCAAGATGCATTCCAACTCCAAAGGCTAGCTTGGTGGAAGATCTCTGACCCATTCCTCATCTGAGAGAACTAATGAACCTACATTATCACCTGCAACAACATCCCCTTTATAAGGGTAAAGATCAAAAAAATTAAAAATAGGAGAAATGACAACACTAGGAGGAAGTTTTATTTCATATGCATTCTCTCCAAACTTGTGCACCACTTTACATGGCCCTATCTTCTTCATTTTCAGATTAGAGTACTGCCCCTTAGGAAACCTTTTATTTCTCAAATGAGCCAAATCCAAGTCTCCAACCTTGTAGTGAACCTCTCCCCTCTTTAGATCACTTTTGACAAAAAAATACAAAAGAAAGTTGCTTGACAACATTATGCAACCTTGACAACTTTTGCATTTGCTCATAACCTTACACCTAAGGACTCAACCTAGACTCCAATAGACATGAAATGGTCTAAGAAGACCTTATTACATGAAAACAACACAAAACAAAGCAAAATGCCACTTCTTGACCCTTGGAGGCATGTAACCATGTGGATGCCCTTGCACCATACTCCCAAGGGAAAGAAAGCTCAAGTCCCACATGAGGACATACCTGCAACTGTATAACCATGCTTCACAATTTCATCCTCAGTCATCCAAGAAGCATCTTCCATTGGAAGACCTCACCATTTGACCAAATACTAGAAGTAGACCTTGTTCCTGGTCTTCTTGAGTTCCTTCTTGTCCAAGATGCATTCCAACTCCAAAGGCTAGCTTGGTGGAAGATCTCTGACCCATTTCTCATCTGAGAGAACTGATGAACCTACATTATCACCTACAACAACATCCCCTTTATAAGGGTAAAGATCAAAAACGTTAAAAATAGGAGAAATGACAACACTAGGAGGAAGTTTTATTTCATATGCATTCTCTCCAAACTTGTGCACCACTTTACATGGCCCTATCTTCTTCATTTTCAGTTTAGAGTATTGCCCCTTAGGAAACCTTTTATTTCTCAAATGAGCCAAATACAAGTCTCCAACCTTGTAGTGAACCTCTCCCCTCTTTAGATCAACATTATTTTTATACTTGTCTACACTCCTTTGAAGGTTGTCTTTGACTTGTTGGTGGATCTCTTGCATAACCACTGCAAATTGTTCACCTTCAACACTCCTCCTTTCCATCCCACTAACATCCCTCAACTCAAACACACCCCTAGGTTGCAAACCATAAACAATCTCAAAAGGACTCTTTCCAACACTCCTATTCACCAAGAAAACTCTGCTTGAGGCAAAACTAGATCCCATTGTGTTGAATGCTCCTTTGTTAGACAACTTAGGAGGTTCCCAAGGCTCCTACTCACCACTTCAGTCTACCCATTGGTTTGAGGGTGATAGGGAGAACTAAAACTCAAATTAGTACCAATTTTCTTCCATAAGGTTCTCCAAAAATGACCAACAAATTTGCTATCCTATATGAAACAATGCTAAGAGGCAAACCATGTATTCTTACCACCTCTTTGAAGAAGAGACCTACTATGTATGAAGCATCATTAGTGCTCTTACAAGGTATAAAATGAGCCATCTTAGAAAACCTGTACACCACAACATAAACCGAGTCAAAACCTCTTTGTGTCCTAGGCAACCCCATCACAAAATCCATACTAATTGATTCCCAAGGCCTATTGGGAATGGGAAGAGGTTGATATAACCTTGCATTAGTGCTAGATCCTTTAGCCCTTTGAAAAATAGTGCACTTTTCAACAAAGTTCCTCACATCAATTTGCATTTTTGGCCAATAGTAGTGCCTCTTCAATTGCTCCAAGGTCTTATCAAGACCAAAATGACCTGCAAGACTTCCACTATGCTTTTCTTTGATCAAGTTATCCCTCATTGAACATTTAGGAATACATAATTGTGCCCCTTTGAACAAAAAATCATCTTGGATTAGAAAATCAAGCCATTTCTCATTATTGCTGCTACAAGGCTACCTACAACTTGCATAAATTTCTTTGAAATCTGCATCTTCAAGATACATACCTTTTAAAGAGTCAACTCCCATGCTTTACAACTGAATTTCATGTACCATTAGAGCCTTCTACTCAATGCATCTACCACCTTATTAGATTGCCCCTTTTTATGCTTAATGGTGAAAGTAAAACCTTGCAAATATTCAACCCATTTCACATGCCTATGACTGAGTTTATCTTGACTAATAAAAAATTAGAGGGAATGATTGTCAGTATACACTATAAAATCCTTAGGAAGTAGATAATGTCTCCATTTCTTTAATGCTTGCACCATTGCATACATTTCAAGGTCATAGAAAGAATACCTTTTCTTCAGTTCATTCAATTTTTCATTGAAAAAGGCAATAGGAATGTTTTCTTGACTTAGGACAACACCTATGACATGGCCACTTGCATCACATTCAATGGTAAAGACCTTATCAAAACTAGGAAAAGTCAAAATAGGCTGCTTAACTACCTTCTTTTTCAAATATTCAAAACTCTTATCAGCCTCACTAGACCAAACAAACTTCTTCCTTTTATCACCCTTGATAGTATCAATCATAGGAGCACAAAAATGATTGAAACCTTTTATAAATTTTTGGTAAAAGCTATCCAAACCATGAAAAATCCTTATCTCAACCATTGATTTGGGTGTAGGAAAACTTAGGATAGCCTCAACCTTACTTGGATCCATCTTCAAGGTGCCATTCGTGACCACAAAACCAAGATAGACCAACTCTGTTTTCAAGAACTCACACTTCTTCAAGTTTATCATTAGCTTCTCTTCATGTAATCTTCTCAAAACCAAATCCAAATGCTACAAATGTTCTTCTTTAGTCCTACTGAAAACAAGAATGTCATCAAGATATACCACCAAAAACTTACCAATGAAAGGTTTGAGTACTTCATTCATCAACCACATGAAAGTACTAGGTGCATTTGATAAACCAAAAGGAATTACAAGCCATTCATACAACCCTTCATTTGTCTTGAAGGCTATTTTCCATTCATCACTAGGTTTGATTCTGATTTGATGGTACCCACTCTTGAGATCAATCTTGGAAAAGTAGCATGCACCACCCAAACAATCCATTAAATCTTCAATTCTTGGAATGGGAAATCTATACCTTATTGTGATCTTGTTGATGGACCTGGAATCAGTGCACATCCTCCACTCACCTCCTTTCTTTGGTGCTAAAACTGTGGGAACCGCACAAGGACTCAAACTCTCCCTAATCAGCCCCTTATCAAGTAATTCTTGAACTTGCCTCTTACAACAACACAATAGGCAATGAGCGCTGACTTTGGCGCTGGATTTTAGTGTATTTTGAGCATATGAGTTGTAAAATTTGGTTGGCATTAAACTCAGCACAAACAGGCATGGTCAATTCGGCGTCTACTTTTGCGCCAACTTTTCTGCCGTTTTTAGTGCCGGTTGTAGTGCCGAAAAATCATGGTGCCTCCGTTGGTGCCTAAAATAGCACATAACGACGGAAATGATGCCAAAATTGGCGTAGCATTTGGATTTCATTTTTGCTTCCGTGTCTACTCCCATTTTTGCTTCTAGTTTTGCTTTCAATTTTGCATCCAGTTTTTCTTCCAATTTTTTCCTCCAAGTTTTCTTTCAAGTTCACTTCCAATTTTGCTTCCAATTTGGCTTCCGGTTTTGCTTCTGGTTTTTCTTCTAGTTTTGCTTCCACGTTTGCTTCTGGTTTTGCTTCCAGTTTTGCTTCTAGTTTTACTTCTACTTTTTCTTCTGGTTTTGCTTCCAAGTTTGCTTCCAGTTTTGCTTCCGGTTTTTCTTCCAAGTTTGCTTCCGGTTTTGCTTCCAATTTTTCTTTTAGTTTTTCTTTTAGTTTTGCTTCTAGATTTGCTTCTAGTTTTGCTTCCACTTTTCCTTCTGGTTTTGCTTCCAATTTTTCTTCCAAGATTGCTTTTGGTTTGCTTCTAGTTTGGCTTCCATTGTTGCTTCCTTTTTGCTTCTAAAAATGCTTCTTGTTTTGCTTCAAAATTTATTAATTTAACTGTGTTTATTTCAAATTCCCGAGATTATTTTAAATGTAATAGGTGCCTCTTAAATGAAACTCATATTTATTATAAAAGAGTAAAGGATCCGTTTTAATTATTTATTTAACTCATGGTTAAATAACAATATAGTATTGTAACATGATCATCATCTATAATTAAAACCGTGAATCAAATATCTATAATTAGTGAATTTGACAACATCCATCTGAAGCGATAGAAATTAAAATCATCATACTTAATAAATATCCATCCAAAAATCATCGACCACTTTTAATATATATAAATTGACAAGTCAATACTGATAAGATCATCATCATATATAACTAAAACAAGTGAAAGTAAAATATGCCAGTACATCAAAAACATGTCAAAATGATATATGTCTAACAGTCGACATAAGCGAAAATGATACATGTACAAATGATATATATAAAATTGATAAATTACGTAACTCAAATTTATACAAGTCAAGATGATACATGTCCAAATGATATAGTGAAAACAATACATGTCAATATGATACAACTCAACAATATAGTACAGTAGGCCGTGAAAATGATACATATGATAGTAATCATGAAAAGAGTCATCATAATGATATATCAACAATGATCCATGATGTAGTCTATATGATCATGAATGTCACTAGTTACTATCACCAACTATCTCATCATCATCATCACCATCTGATCATCGCCGTGTGCGTCAGAGTGGTTGTCGTAATGGAAGCCTCGATTGTGTCTTCGCGTATTTGCATCATCATCATCCTGCGCCATGTGATCTATCTTGAAAAATATTTTGTGGATCTATATCATGTTGAGGATCATGCTGATCCATGTTCAAAACATTTAAAATGAAAAAGTTATTTATTTCATGCAATATTTACTTTTACATTTATATATCTAATATTACAACATATGAAACCATAATCATATTACATCATATCAAAGTGCACATACCATAAACCATTCAAAATTTACAACTAATATTGGTGACTCAGGAGAAACTTCATCTTTCAAAAATAAGGCCAATTAGGTTGGTAGACATGTGGATCAGGCTAACATTTGGTGGAAGAGGATGAAAGATGACTGTAACTCAGGAGGACCACCATAATAGATTTTGATATTCAACCATGAGAGCAGAAGAGAGTTGGTATCATGTATCAAAACATTAAGCATGCATTTTTCTAGCTAGTGGAGAAGGAGATGATTAATTTGCTTCATTTTCATTTGCATAACCATATCCGCGGCGTGCAGGAACCAGAGACCAAAAGGATGTTCAAGTTTTTGTAATTGGAGTAATGGATGCTGATCAAAACTTTAGGAGGCAAGAAGGTCAATGTATGATCGATGAAATTGAGGAAGAACAAGAGAGGGATAGGAAAAATAAAATCAATGCTGAGTTTCAAGGATTGAGTAAAGTATGGGAGCAACCTCATCCTAAAATATTTTGAACTAGAGTTTGATATACCATTTAGAGAGCTCGGTTTTCATGGAGTTCCTTTCAAAGGCTTTGTTTTTATTGTTCCTATGGTAAACTATTTGGTAGAGTTGGTGGAATTACCTTTCTTAGTAATCACTATTAGTGAGATTGAGATTTTTAACCTTGAGAGAGTAGGACTTGGGAAAAAGGAATTTGATATGGCTATTATTTTCAAAGACTTCAAGTGGGATGTACTCTGCATTGACACCATTCCTCAATCTTCACTTGATGGCATCAAGGAATGGCTGAACTCCATGGATATAAAGTATTATGAAAGCAAAATGAACTTGAGCGGCAGCCAATTTTTGAAAGAGTATTACTGATGATCCAGATAAATTTTTTGAAGATGGTGGTTGAGAATTTTTTAATATGGAAGCTAGTGATTATAATTCTAATAATTCAGAAGAGTTAGATCAAGGATATGAAACCTCTAATGTAGAAGAGGAATCATAATCAGATTTCATGTAGCCACCATCAAGAGTGTTACAAGCCAACAAGATGGAGGAAATTCTTATATAAGGATAATTTTCAATGTTGCAGGTACCAACTTTAATACCAACTACAATGGCAGCATTGAAATTACCTAGTAGTATTTATGTTAAGGAAATTTCCTTTAGATGCAAGGATTCAAAGCATCAACCAGCAGCATGATTTAAATCCTAAGAGATGATTTGTAGCAATTAAAGAGTCACGAGGTAAGAGCTACAGCGGTGACTTGGGAGAACTTTAGCTTTAAAAAAAAATCCAATTAGGTTGGTAGACATGTGGATCGGGCCAACATTTTGTGGAAGAGGATGAAAGATGATTAGAACTCTGGAGGCCCACCATAATGGATTTCGATATTCAACCATGAGAGCAGAAGAGAGAGTTGATATCATGTATCAAAAAATTAAGCATGCATTCTTCCAGCTAGCAGAGGAGATGATTACTTTGCTTCATTTTCATTTGCATAACCATATCATGGTGTGAGAACCAAGAAGACCAAGGATGTCTAGTTTTATGTGGAGGTAATGGATGTGGTATAAACTTTAGGAGGGGAGATATTGATGTCTACAAAGAGGCATAAAATCAAATGAATTAAGTTCACCTACATGTCTGCCAAAGTTTACTTCCAATTTTTATAACTGTTTTTCTTGACTGTCAAAGTTTACTTACAAATTTGAAAAAAAAAATTGGTCATTTTGATGAGGATATATTCAGCCAATGTGTAAGTACTTTTTGTTTGTATCACAAGAATCTGTGCATTGCAAGAATTCTAATTATCTATGGTCTACAACTATGTCATCTCACTTATTGGATCTTCTATTTCAATGTTTTCTATGGCCTTCTCTGTTTGAGGTAGCACTTCACAATCCTATCTCCTTTCCTTAGCTGAGAAGTGGATTTGAATTTGGAAATACTGCACTTTAAAACTAGCTATGGTTTAAGGAGAGCTATTCTAGCTTTGTTGTTGACACCCTCAATCTTCAACAAGGACTTAGATGCATGGACTGAAATGAAAGCTTTCAAACTTAGATTTGAATGTGCATAATTTGATTGATTATGGTTTTCACAGGAAGTTGTCTTTACATGACTATTTTGGATTTTCAATATGTGTAATAGTGACTACATCCTTATCAAGTTTGGCTACCCTTATTCAAAATTCCTTGGCCTTTGGAATCGATACAAATTTGTGCATTGTTATTCCATATTTGTAACATGTAGAACATTTAAGGGGTATATCATATAGAAATTCAGTACTGTCATCCAAGGAAAACTTACAGATGGTGTATCAAGAACAATAGAAAATTATTTTATTAGGGTTAATTCTTTCTTCCCCCACACTGTTGATATTTTCCCCAAAACATGTTTTTTTTATTATTTCAACGCATCTCAAAATTCAATGTATTGATTAACATTTGTTATGCATTTCAGTTGTTTATGCAAATGATGCATTTATGTTAACTCAATTATTGTTGTTACTTTGGTAGTTTGACTTCTATGGCAACCAACCATTACGCATTTCATCTACATCCTTCTACTATTTATTCATGCACATAAATAGTTGTCTTGTAATCATAAGATTTGAGCTCTATTTACTCATCCTACGCATCAATAAACAACTCGCACGCGGAACAAACAACGAACTGTCGACTTCGGGTTGTTGACTCCGGTCATGGGTGCCAAATGGAACGATAGATTCCGGCAGCGAGCAATCAGGCGGATAGGCGGGCGGCATTTCTCACTATCGATGGAATAAGCAAGTAATATAGAAATCATTTACTTTTCAAAAGGAAATAAAAATATATCGGCTAACATATTAAATATGCTTACAAAATGTGCAAATCAGGAGCTGCAACCAAGCCTTTCTAGCCAGCACATGTCAGGCAGCCGCGGTTTCTCAAGCCTAGCCTTGGAGGCCTGTCTGAGAAACATTTACTAATTCAATTTAACTATGCACAAATAAAATTTAAAAACCGTTTAATAAATTTGATATAATCTTATGAACAAATTCAAATACCTGCGTACTCTCCTCACCATAATTCCTCCATGCATCAAACTTCTCATATGCTTTTACAAGCTCTTTCCATACTTTGACACTTACATCAATTGGCCTTTTTTGTGCCTTAGCTTGGGAGGGATTTTTTTATCTTCTTTGTTTGGTTACACCGAAATCTCTTGCAATTTTGAGACATTCATAGCTTCACCTTCTTCTGGTACGTACCAAAAATGGAGTCTCTATGTCGTGGATAGCTGCTTTTTTTTGATTTATGGGTGTTTATGAGAATGGAAAAGTAGATGGTCTTTGAACCATTGAAGGCATGATTCCTTCAACTATTCACAAATGTCTTCCCAGCATCCGTCATTAAAAATTCCCCTAAAACCACCTTGTATTATATCTTCGTATTGTAGCTACCAATGCAAGATTGATAACATGTCGTGGTGGAAGAAGTCTGTTTCCCAGGAGTGGCTAGGACATTGAAAGTCTCTACTCCTCTTCCACATTCTTAGAGTTTACTGTCAGTGATTTCCTCTTGGATATTTTGTTCGATCCAGGACTGGTTGGGGAATCAATTGATTCCCTTTGACACAATTGATTTTTTTGCAATGTTTGAGGGGCGTTACTAGATTGTTTTTCTATGTATCTGGCAAGCATTGTCCAATCCACATTAACCAATTTGTTCACTGCCTCTACCCCCAATATGGAAGCCAATTCCTCTTTATCTTTGTCAGTCTCATGTCCCTATATATATATATTTTTAAAATTATATTTCTTCTTTTAAATTTAGAAATAAAAAACTAAAAACTACAATTCCTCTTTAATATCTTTGTCAGTCTCATGTCCCTATATATATATTTAAATTATAATTCTTCTTTTAAATTTTGAAATAAAAAACTAAAAATTAAAATTCAAAGAAATAATGGAAACATTTACAAATCTATAAATTGACAATGAATTACCTCATTGTGGCCAGAGTCTGCTGACAATGCTCGCTTCGTTCTATTGCTTGACATTTTGAGGCAACCTAGGGAAAATTATTTTCGTCCAATCTGTGGAGGCAAACGAAGTACACACTGTCATGTATGAAAGTTTTCGTCTAGTTTGTGGTATGAAAGTTTTGTTTTGTGGGCAAATATGTTCGCTGGGTTTGCTTAGTGTTGATAACCTAGGGAAAATATGTTTGCTGGGTTTGCTTAGTGTTGATAACCTTATCATGAAAACTCTTTCATAATGCAATCTTGCATGAATTTTTCATGGCATCGGTGACTATGGCGCGACTAGGAAAAACCAAGTGGTTTCTACATTTATTTTCAACAATTGCTCAACAGTGACATGTTCGCTAGGTTTGCTTAGTGTTGATAACTTAGGGAAAATATGTTCATTGGGTTTGCTTAGTGTTGATAACCTTATCATGAAAAATCTTTCATAATGCAATATTGCACTAATTTTTCATGGCATTTGTGACTATGGCGCGACTAGGAAAAACCAAGCGGTTTCTGCATTTATTTTTAGCAGTTGCTCAGCAGTGACCGACCCAATTCCCAGATTTTCCAAACAGTTCACTATTTTCTTGATACCCAGGTTAGGGAAAGAATATGGAGGCGTCCTAGCTTTGTGCTATAATATTTTGAGCCAAAGCTCAAATAGTTAGGGTAAATTTTTTTGTTGGTTTCTCAAAGGTTTTACAATTTATAATGATGGGACAATTTAGAGGTTACCTGGATAGGTTAGGCCACAAACCAGTAAACAATCATGAATTTAAATGCAATACAAAGAGCAGTAAACAATCACGAATTCAACGAAGAAAAAAAATGTAACCTTACCTATGGTGTCACAAACTAAATCAAATTTCTCATTAGTTGTTGGTAGTGCCCTACTCTCTTCCTTCACGCGACATTTTTCCCTTTTTTGTCATTTGATTTCTTCCTTCACATGGGAATTTTTTAAATTTTTGATTTTGATTCAATAGTCGGCGCTTTAGTCAGTGTTAGTTAATGCCACCTTTAGCGCCAAATTTTGGCTGTTAATGTAATATGTTTGGGGCGCCTAAGGCAGCGCCAAGTGCGCCTAATTGAGTGCCTATCATTGTTGTATAGTGACTATTTTCATTATTGTGTATCACAGGATCCAGAGTGTTGGAAATAATTCCAACTCCTGCCTTGCTTTTGTGACCACCACTGTCCCATGGCTCCTTCATCAGCTCAGTGCGGTAGAGTGGTTTTTACCGCTATCCTGCAAGGTGCTTCATCCTTCTCGGTGGTAGTGCGGTGAAAGCTTCTGTGGTGGCACGCGAGTCTTCCTTCTATTCCTGGTGATGTTGCAGTGACTCCCGCAAGTCTTCTACAATTGGCGTGCGGTAGTGTGGTGACCACCGTTGTCCCGCGGCTCCTTCATCAACTTGTTGTGGTAGAGTGGTTTTTACCACGGTCCCGCAAGTTGCTTCTTCCTTCTTGGCGGTAGTGCGGTGAAAGCTTCTATGGAAGATTTTTTATTCACAGAGGAGGCCATGGAGAGAGGACGTGGATGGCGTAGAAATACTAAATCGCTGAGAGGAAAGTGGGTGGAAATAGATGAGACAATAGAATCTGCAAATACAATAGAGGTAAGAAGAGAAAGAAACCTCAACCAAAGGAGGAAGGTGTTTATGAATTCACAAATGCTACAACATAGAGGGGATATCAATATGTCAAATATATGACTAAAGTGAGGTTTTGTGTTGGATAGCATACTCATTGAAATGATATAATTGGTGTACTAAACATTATTTACTATGTTGTGTATTATAGAGGCGAGACGAGGCCATGGCAACAAATCATGTCATATCAAATGAGGACACAACGGATGAAGCGGGACATCAGGTACTCAAA
>VDFB02275434.1:0-29640 GCA_007258455.2 Sequoia sempervirens
TAGGGTTTTTGGAAAAAAGTTTGCAAAGTGTCCTCTTTCTTTGCAAAGTGTCCCATTTGTTCGCAAAGTGTCCCTTTTGTTCACCAAGTGTCTCGTTTCTTCACAAAGTGTCTCATTTCTTTGTTAAGTGTCTTGTTTCTTTGTGAAATGTCCTAAAAGGGTTCTAAAGTGTCTAGGGCCATTATAAAAGCACACTAGATGAACTTTACCACACTTGGATAATGAATAATTTGAAAATTGAAGATACTAGATGAAATTTAGAGTATTTTCTGATGATTTTGATAGGTTCCCACCTGGTTGTGACAGTGGCCAGGGGGAAGATAGCTCACATTTCTAAGAGATCATGTGTCAATGATATTAGTGGGAGAGGAAGAGAATTTACAGTCAATGGGCATCTATTGGGAATATCTTATGCCACCTATAAGATACCATATCGCCATGCTTATGGCTCTGTGTGAGCGTTGGGATGTTGATACATGTACTTTTCATATTCCCAATGGGGAAATGACTAAAAATCTTGAGGATGTACACATTCTCCAAGTTCCCATTCAAGGAGAGCAGGTACACTTTCAGGGTGATCGATCATTCTAGGAGAAAAAGAGTGATATGCAATATTGTTTAGGTGGATTGGTAAATGATGATATGGTTAGAAGGCATAGCAAGCTTCCCATGTTGTATTCACGAGCTCCTTTGGTCAAATAGATTATGATGCATATAGTGGAACTGGTTCTCAATCTAGATGGATGAGTGGCACACTTAAATGGAGGATTGGTACACTTCATACGAGGGATGCATGAGCAGAGGATAGTCTATGCTTTGGGTTGCTACATTTTAACACACTTGTATTATGATCTTGGCTAGTTTTTATTTTGAGCTATTGATAGTATGGTCCATTTTACACTTCTATAGGTGTGCTACCTTGAGCATATCACATGTACCAAGCCTATTGGATTCCCTTGTGCTATAGCTATAGGATATCTATGAGCATTTGGCTATCCTTTGTGATGCTTGTGGCAGTATGGGGATTTACACTTGTGGAGGGTGATATTTGACTGGTTGTAGGAGGATGAGATCTTATAGAGACCTTATCTATGCACTCTACAGTGGAAAAATCCCATAGAATAGTTATGGAGGATACATATGGATAGCTATCTAGTGGGGAGGCATGACTATGTTGTACAACCTTTATGTTATAGGCAAGTCATGCGAAAGTTTGGATAGGTGCAGACACCACTGAGAGAATTCCCCTTCATTAGATGATCGTGCAAGTGTGCTAAATTTCATCATGCAAGTAGAGTAGTGGCTTGTATATGTTTGTCGAGTATAGGGTTTAGAGTATGCACTTAGACTTGGTATTTTGTGATCACGATTACACATGACCGTCTCACGATGACCATGAATTGGATCATGAGAACCAGATCCTGAGGGGTCTAGCTCTCATAGACCATTATGACATTGTATATGATATTGAGATGTATATAAAACTCTAATATAAATAGACATGCACATTTGATATTATGTTGATGTTTCTCTTTATGTGGATTTTAAATGCTATGTGTTTAATTAAATGACTTATGGTAAAATTATTTAACTAATCACTACATGATTTAACAAGATTGATGTGATCTAGTGTAAAATATATTTTAGTTTTAGTGTAGATAGAACATTGTTTAATGAGAAAATAATATGTTAAATTAAATACACTAATAAGGATCTAAATTAATACAACAAGAATGTGAATAGTATGAAGCCTAAAGCAATTATAGAATGAACTTAAGTAATTACCTGAGTGTTCAAGACAACCACAAAATTAGTTGTCAAGAGTGAAGCAATGTGAAAGTTATATATGACAACATCAAATAAATTTAAACAACATTTCTTTATCAATCATACTATTCAAAAATGTTAGAGATAATATCGATGCAAATGCATGGCATTAATGGGCTCCTTAAGGGGTGTTCCATCAAGCTACATTACGAGATAAGCACTAGACCCATAATTGGTATCAACTATGTAAGGTCCTAACAAATTAGGGCTAAACTTATCTATATCTTCATTATTGGCACTAGTAATACATTGATTTTCAATAAGAACAAAATATCTCTTAGAAAATGATCGAGGGATGACATGAATGTTGTGCTTGCATTATAATTGTTTGATGTGAGCTTGGAGATGTTTGAGAGGATTATTGTGTTGTTCATCGAGCATCTCAAGTTGATTTAAGCATTGATCTTTATAAGTGTCATCATCAATAAAATATTGGAGAGAAATTTGCAAAGTAGGAATTTCTAACTCCAAGGACATAATTACATTAGTGCCAGACACAAGGCTATAAGGGGTATTTCCTATGGATGATCGAACATTATTTCTATAAGCCCAAAGCACACAAGATAGTTGTGTATGCCAGTCTTTATGATGCTTGGTGACAATTTTCTTGAGGATTTTTTCAAGAAGCTTATTAGTATTTTTAGCTTTTCCATTGGATTGCAGATAATATGGTGTAGAAAAGCGATGTTGAATGTTAAATGTTTCAAGAAATTTCTAAACTTCATTATTTTTAAATGGAGTTTTTTTGTCTAAAACAATTGTAGAAGGGAGTCCAAAGTGAGGAATTATGTGATCCAAGATGACATGACAAATTGCTTTTGTAGTTTTAGAATGGAGGGGAATAGCTTCCACCCATTTCATCAAATAGTCAGTTGTGGTTATGATAAACAAATGTCCAAAAAAATACGGTGCTGAAATATTTCCAATAAGATCCAACCCCCATACTGACAAATAGCCAAATGGGAACATTGGCATGGAGCTCAACAATAGGAGCATGGATCAAATTGCTATGCTCTTGGCATTTGTGACATTGTTTAACATAGGTGAAGCAATCCTTCTCCATATGTCTCCAATAATAACCCATATGAATAATTTTTTGCACTAATGAACGACCTCCAAAATGACTTCCACAGGTACCAACATGAGCTTGTTCGAGCGCTAAAGGGATTTCAGAATCTTTAAGACATCATAATATGAGACCATTAAAAGATCGTCTATACAATGCATTCACAAGGATTACATATTTAGCCACGAGTTTATGTAAAAAATTTCAAGTATTCATTGTGGTAGGTTTGGGAATGGTACCTTCTTTCAAGTAGTTCTATATTGTATCGTACCATTCATAAGAAGCATCTTGACTTATTGCCAAAATGTCTTCTAACAGATTATCGACTGAAGGTTTCATGATGTGATGAATAACAAAGGTGAAGTCAGTGTAAGGATCATGTGGGGAAATGAGAGAAGATGCACTTTCCATTGCATCTGCATGTTTATTATCTTTGAATGGTATGTTATCAATGGTGAATGAGTCAAATTTTTCTAATAGTCTCATTATAAGATCCTTGTATTTTGATAATTTGTCATGTTTAGTTTGATATGTACCATTAATTTGTTTGATGACCAATTGTGAATCACTAAATATTTTGATATGCTTAACATTTAGGGATAAAGTAGCTTACAAACCTATGATCAATGCCTCATCCTTAGCTATATTATTTCTGCATAGGAAATTTAATTGATAGGATAAGGGAATATGTTTTCCATCGGGTGGAATTAGTACCAGTCCAGCACCAAAACCTATTCTACACTTAGATCCATCAAAAAATAACTACCATGGTTTAATGTCAGCAGTTAAGACATGATCATCAAGAAAGGAATCAGGAGTAGGTAAAGTAAAAGGAGGAGTGTCAACTAAGTGATCAGTTAAGGCTTGGCATTTGATTGCTTTTTGTGAAAAAAAATTAAGGTCAAACTCAGTTAACAACATCAACCACTTAGCTAAGTGTCTAGAGAGATTTATTTTGTTGAAAAGATATTTAAGAGGATCAAATTTTGTGATGACTTGTATTTTAACATTTAATAAATAATGTCACAACTTAATAGTAGTGAATACAAGATCCAAACATTATTTTTCAATCGGTGAATATCATGTTTCATAATCAATTAGGGTTTGTCTAATGTAATAAACAAGGTTTTCATTACCATGATTGTCATGTTGACCCAACAATGCTACAAGAGCATCAAAAAACGTAGCAATGTATAAGATAAATGGTGTAAATGGCACAATAGGCTATAAAATAGATGGAGTAGCTAGGTATTCCTTTAGACACTCAAAATCCTATTTACAATCCTCATCCCAATCAAAAGGTACACCCTTTTTAAGGAGATGTATGAAAGGTAATGTGTGATCAACTAAAGATGCAATGAAACAATGGATAGCTTGAATTTGTCTTTGTAACGTGTGCAACTAAGAAATATTCCTAGGAGATGGAATGTTAATGATTGCATCAATTTTCTTTGTGTCCACCTCAATGCCTCCATGAGATATGACAAATCCCAAAAATTTTCCACTATCTACGCCAAAGAAACACTTTTTTGGATTCAATCGCATATTGTATTGTCATATTCATTTCAAGATTTTGTGAAGGACATTTACATTTTCTTCTCATGTTAGCAATTTAGCTAGGATATCATCAACATAATCTTATATTTAGTTTTGAATGTAATCATGAAATATTAATGTCATTGGACATTGATAAGTTATGCTGGCATTCTTTAGACTGAAGGGCATCACAACCCAACAAAATGTTTGTCAAATAGTTGTAAAGGTAGTTTTATATTGATCGTGAGGGTTAATAAGGATTTTATTATAACCAGAAAATCCATCCATGAATGACAACAAAGCATGTCCAACAGTTGAATCCATGATCATGTCTATATTAGGAAGTGAAAAAATGTATTTTAAAGAGGCTTTATTCAAGTCTCAAAAATCTATGCATATCCTAATATGATTATTAGGTTTTGTAACTACGACAATGTTTGAGATCCAAGGAGAATAATCAATAGGTCTAATAAAGCCTGCATCGAGGAGTTTTTTGTGCTCCTCTTTGACATGCAAGGCTATGTTAGGATGCATTTTTATGATCTTTTGATGAACAAGTTTAGCGTTTTCAGCAAGGACAATATTATGCATCACAATTTTTGTGTCAATTCCTAGAAAATCAAAATATTTCCAAGCAATTTTCTTAGGAAAATCACGAAGTAAAGTGGTAGTGTCTTCTTGTTCTCATCATCAAGGCACTTCCCAATCTTAATAACTTTATCTTTATCATCAATTTCCATTGGCACATCAATTGTATCTCCTAAAGTGCATTGGATTTAGGACTTCTAGATTCAGAGAGTTCTTTAGTGATATCACTTACTTTTTTCTTGGTAACAGTCATTGAAGAAGGATATTATCATGTAAGTAAGCAAGGATGTGTTATCATAAACTCCTAACATTCATTTCAAAGCCTCATCACTATCAACATACTTACAAGAAGGTGGTAAGGTTCTATCTAGCAAATTAGGATGTTTGATGGTGAGTTTTTGTTGTGGGTGACATGTTATATATAGCATTAATGTTCAAATATGGTCGTTGAGTAGCTTTGGTCATTTTAGAAAAATAATATTCCAATCCAATTTTTTTTCTTTTGCATATTAGGTTAAATAGGGACACAAATACCTTGCCAATGTTTTCCACACCCTTTTCCACTATAACCTAATTGTTTTACAAATTTATAGCCTTTTCCATAAAGTCTTTCCATTTTGTGCAGAGTAGGTGGGGATGGATAATCTATCTCATCAAAATTTGTTGTGTATGTTGCATTGTCATCCAAATTATAGGAGATATATGTTTGAGAAGAGTTTTCAAAAATTTGAGTGGACAAGATTGTTGGTTGTTCTTGTTTCTTATCTTTCTTTTGTGTGAGTATGTATTCACCATAAATGAGGGTGTGAATTCTACAGATACCCAATTGTCACCAAATAATTTAGATACCAATTCCTTATTGTTTTTCTCAATTTGAAGAGGGTCTATATTGTATGTTGGAATTAATGTTTTCAAAGGACTCGTAACCCATTTTTCAAGGTGCAAGAAACTTTCAGGCTTGGGGTCTTTTTGAACTTGATAGATGCAATTTTTACAAACATATTTCATGATATGATGAAGGGTTCAAGGCACTCCATTCATCTCATGTATCCATGGTCAGCCTAAAAGAAGATTATACAAAAGATCATAAGGCATGACATAGATTGGAGTTTGCAAAGTAGTCACCCCAACTGTGATAGGAAAAGTAATTATCCCTGTAGACATTGAATTTCACAAACTTCTTGAACAATGAACCATATTAGTATTCTTAGTCTATTTAAATCAAGTAAAACTAGCATCCCTATGAAATATTCAATCATTTTGAAATATACAAACTAGATAAATAGAAAAAAGACAACTAAGTGAAAGAACATGAAAACATGATCAAACCCTATCTCATAGTGGATTGGTGCTACTTTTATGTGGAAAGTAGCCCTTTCCCAATCCTTAATAAGCTATCAGATGATGGATGAAGATGCAATATGATGAGTGATCAAGATAAAAATGCTTGATATTTTCTATCAAGTTGTCTCCCAAAATCAATAGAAGAGCTCTCCATTTACAAGAAAGAGGGATGGAGGAATGAGAAACATGAAGGATGTGGGACAAAAGACTAGCCAATGACAAGATGCCACTTGTCAATATGTCAATGGAGGAAGGTTATACACATTTTGGCCATTGTGCATGATAAATTCTATTAGGTGGATTTTGAAATTTAAAAGTTGGCTTGTTGGAGTGAGAAGAAAGAATCTTAAATTCCAAGTGGGAGACATGTAAGAGACAATGTAAGAGGAGTTAATGCCATGTTGGAGGGGACAAGTCCTTTTGAGGGACTTTTCAAATTTGGAGGAATATTCCCTTTTGATACCATGTTGAGAAAAATTAGAAGATTTAATAAATCAAAAGAAATGATTTATTGTGCAAGTTGCAAAATCTAGAGAATTGGGGGATTAGATTAGCGTTAATCACGATTTGATTAATTTTAATGGAGGGTAGTTGATTATGACATTCAACTTAGATATTTATATTTATTTAAATTAAATGAGAAGATAAAGAACATTAGAGATTTGAATAACTAAATAAATCAATGTTATTTAATCATTTGTTTGAAGGGATGGTTTGATGTTTCAGTTTTTGTGTCTTTATGTATCAATGAATATAATCTAAAAGAACTAGAAATCAAAACATAAAAGGAAATTTTCAAAAATCTAAGACTATCCATGAATGTCATGAAATGAAGTGAAATTTATGCTAAGAAAACATAAACAACTGAACTATAATAGATATGTAATTACAGAAAATAGAAAGATGCAATGCAAAAAACCGATATATATAAATGTTGATGCATAACCTATAGTGGGACTAATTCATCGTAGGTGGCGAATGAGTCGCAGGAGATGAAGTTTTTAAGATTTTTCTAATTTTTTTGTCTTTTCTAGATATTTTCAAGTTCTTACAATGTACAAATAGGATGGAAATGTAGAATGTTTGAATGATTGAGTGAAATGCAATGTAATAACGAAATCTAAAGAATGCTTTCACTAATGCAATGTGAAAAGTCCTAGAATGAAAAAGACAAAAAAATGCCCTAATTGAATGTTAATGAAAATGTAGTCTACAATTCAATATGCAATTGATTTCATAAATGAAAATTGTTCAAAATTCAGGTTCACTAAAATGAACCATCAATTTTTGGCTCTCTAGGACTTCTCTAGCTCTTTTAGGGATTTTCACTGAAAAGGAGAGAGGTAGGGCCAAAACAGCTATAGGTTTCATTCAAATTATATTATGTGTGATGTTATATAAGTGAACTAAATGTAAATAAATTATTTATATGACAGATTATGAATGCAAAAGTAAGATATATGTTATGTTTGAAAACACAGTGTTGTTTGTAAAAAGCTTGAAAGAATGAACAAAAATGTAAATTAAACTAAACATATGGTTTTTTTCATAATGTGTGCGCCTAGGATATCGTAAATGACTGGAGAAAAATCTAGAAAGTTGATGAATTCTGAATTTGAGTTGACTGGGACTCATTCACCACCCTGGGCGAATCAATCCTAGATTAGGGATTTTTTGCATAGAAACTACTTTATGGCAACTAGGAACTAGGATCTACATCTAACTCAAATATTCACCTCAAGAGGGACTCATTTTCCATGCATGGTGAATTAATCTACTTTCAAATTTTTGCAACTTTAAAGTTTTGTCCTGCACCTTGACACCTGCACAACAATTTTCGACAGAAACCCAATTTAGGATCTCAGAAAAATCCTAAAAAATAGCTTAAAATTGTTTTTCTAATGGGGGGATTTCCTTGGTCAAACCCATAGTTGGGTAATTAAACCTTGAATGGAGAAAAATCTGCATAAACCCTAGCCTTAGATGTGTTAAAGACTAGGAAAAAGTTGAAACATGACAAAGGTCCTATTCTATTGCTATAGAATAAGAAATGAAAAGATGATTGATATGATGCAAGATCTCAACCCTAGAAACCTTACAACACATTAAAAATGGGAACTAAATGACATGCAAATTATGATAAACAAACAAAATGCAAACATTAATATGAAGATAGAGTGAAAATGGAAGATGGAATCAATATGAAACCAAGTCCTTAGGTGTGATTTGGTGGCTAGTTGCACATATTCACCCTAGATTTATTCATGATTCACTATAGGCATCCATCATCAACCATTTGAAATTTTGGATCTTGACAAGAAGAGTGAGCTTCAAGACCTACAAAAACCCAGGTTTTTTGTCCTAAAACTTCAACTTTTGCTAATGAGGCTTGTTGTGGAAGACTTGAATCTTGAAATTTTCTCTTGAAGAATGAAAAAAATATGAAAGATGTGTGAAATGACTTGAAAATGAGCATGTCTAAGCAATGACACCTTATTTTCCCATTATTTAGACCTAAGAGGCTAACATTCACTAGAAGCTAAAGTTAAATTGATCTAATTCTTGCTCAAAATTGAATTTTCCCTCAAAGGGGACTCATTCCTCACCCTTGGTAAATGGGTTCCACCAGAGGGGACTCATTCGCCTGGGGTGGAAAATGGGTCCCACTACTACTTTTTGAAAGTGGATTTTCGAGGTATGAGATAATTAAATGTTGCTTATTAGGTTTTATGTGATTTCTTAGGTAAAACAGGCCTCTAGATAAAAAATAATGGCTCTAAGTGGCCTATAAATGTTGTTTTTAAGGGTAAATGATGTGAAGGGACTCAAAAGTAGGTCCAATTATTCTTGAAATTTTCCCTTTTCTCAAGAGGGTCCAATTTTCTACAACATAGTTATATCCAAAGTTTTGGGTCCTACTTGTAAGGGGAGTACGAACAATCTAATCTTAGGGCATGCAAAATCAATATGTATTTTAATCCATGTAGTTAGTTTATTATATGCTTCTTTATAAAGCTCATGTAATACTAAAAAAAATTTTGTGATCACATTCTCACCATAGGTGAGATCTATTAAAATCCCATTGGTGGGCTTATCATAGATTTTGTCAGCTATATAAAGAGGACCATCAGGAAGATTTTTAAGTATATCATGAGAAGAAAATCAAATATCAAGAGATTTTTTGGTTGGTCCCTTACAAGGGATAACATCTATCGCACCCACAAGTTCATCTGTAGGATCAACTTGGGTAACATTTGGAGTTATATCAGGTTGTTCATTATTTGTATCAATGTTCATGACTTGAGGGTTTGGAGGTTCATTATCCTTGACAAATGAAGCATTGTGTTTAGGCATGGGTTGGTAAGGATTTGTAAATGTTGGTTAGGGGGTGCAATAGACTTATTTCCTTGATCATTAACACTTGCAATGGATGAACAACCAAAATCAATGAGGTCTTGAACTAAGTGTTTGAGACGCTTGCATTGTTTAGTTCCATGTCCATTTTGGAAATGAAAATTATAATAAGCATTTGGTTTAAAGGTGGGTGGTAAGGTTTGGTGGTATCAAGTGGTTTAACAATAGGAAAAGTGATCATTTTTTGTTGGAGCAATTGGTTCATTGTATTATGGAGAGACTCTTCAGGTCCCCATAAGTATAAGGCATTGTTGCTTTAACAACTACCACTTGATTTCAAATAGTTTTGGTTTTTGGTTGAGGAGAAGGTAGATTGAATTGTAAAAATCCTCTATTTAGTTTTCTAAAGTTTTGTGCATTTTTTTGGTTGTTTTTCTTAGCTTGGTTAGAAGTGGACTTTGAATCACGACTAGAAATTGAGGTGCACATGATAGTCACAAAGGGTCATGCGTAAAAGCATAAATAACAATAATTTCATCATAGTCAACTTATCTTGAATGTGAGTGTGAAAGTTTTTGATAAACATCTTCTACAAATGTGAATTAGGGATCTTGACATCAATTTGAGCATACAATGACTAATATCGTGAAATGAAATTAATGACCTTTTCATCTGTATTTTTTCTACATCGCATTAAATCATCCATTGTCTTTTTAGGAGTCACATGAACTTGGAAATGGCTTATAAAGGCATCAAAAAGTTCATTGAACGATCAGATTGAATGACTGGGTAAGTTGTAAAACCACTCCAATGCAATGTCCTTCAAGGTCTTAGGAAATTTTTTGGCTAATAGCTTATCATCGAGGAAAATGTCACTACACAAGGTTGTATGAGCATTGACATGATTAGTAGGGTCTCCTTTACCTCTGCATTTCTCAAACCTAGGCATTTCAATTCCTTATGGCATCTAGGTTCGTAAGGTCTCTAAGGATAATGGGATACTATGAACATGATATGTGGGTGGAGCATTTTGACCTTGGCTAATGATGGAGATTTGTTGTTGCGTAGATGAAACTATGTTAAAGAGTTGTGTAATGAGGGGATCAATGTAAGTGGTGTGAGGTGGAAGGGAAAGTAGTGATGGAGTGTATGGAATGTTAGGGGAAGTGAAAGGGATAGTAAGAGGGGTGAAGGTGAAGAAGGAATGTGCAATGCCACAAAAGAACTAGCAATGCTAGTTGGAATTGTGAAAAAAGGAGCCACATGACTAACCTATTTTGTAGTTGTTGTAACCTGAGGAGTGGTATAAGTTGGTATAGATGTTATGGATGAAGGAGGAGGATTGTTAGGTCCCCATTGGGTCACAACTATGTTTTCTCATTGGGATGTGGAAGAAGCATATTTATTGTATATCTCATCTATTCTTTTCATAACTTATAAACAATCATCACTTTTAATCAAGCGATGAAGGTTTTCTATCACAGGTATAGCAGTAGTGGAAATGTTTTCAAGACTTACATCTTGTTGCAAATGTACAAAATCTGCATGAATGCTAATGAATTTGTCTTGTAGAATGGAATTGTTTAATGTCAACATTCAGTGGATGGAAAGGTGAAGGCATAGTAGTAGTATTTTTCATCCCTAATGTATGATTTTCCATACTAGGAGTAGGAGCTCTTGAGATCCCAAGGTCCACAACGAAAGTGTTATTGTGGGAAGCCATGAGTCTAGAACTTCATCTCACTAATGTATTATCAATGGGGCACCAAACACCCATACAAGTACCTCAAAAGATGGGGTGAATGAAAATGCAATGTAATCTAGGGCTCTAGGAAAATTCATCGCCAGCAATTCACTGTGGGAAAATTCACCGTCAAGTAAAATTCACCGCCATTAATTTTTTTTAATATATATTTCAAAAAAGTTATTTTTTTTTCCAAAAGAATAATTTGATTTATGATAATAAAAAATTAATCACATTAACTTTAGAGAATTAGATAATTTTATTTATGATAATAAAAATAAAAAATATTTTTCAATATATGATAATAAAAATAAAAATATATAAAAAAAAATTAATGGCATTAACTTTAGAGAATAATTTGATCTATAATCAATCATACATAGGAGAACTATATAATTTAATAATTGGTATTGTTAGCTATACCCCAAAAATAAATCAATTTTCAATATATTAAAAATGCAAATGAAAATAAAAATTACTATGATAATTTTCCACTTTGGTGAAAAAAAAATGCAAATGAAAATAAAAATTACTATGAAGCAAATCTAACACAAAAATAAATCAATTTTTAGTATATTATCATAAAAAAATTCATATCACAATAAACATAAAAAAAAAATTTAAAAACAAAATTGCTAATAAATGGTAACGTAGGTGAAAATTATTTTTTAACAAAAAAATTTAAAGTTTACAAAATATATATTAAAAAATATTATTGCGGTTAATTTTCCACACGGTGAATTATTGGCGGTGAATTTAGCTTAGCGATGAGTTTATCATGGCAGTGAAATTTCCCATGGTGAATTTGTCATGGCGGTGAATTTTCCCATGGTGAATTTGTCATGGCAGTGAATTTTCCCATGGTGAATTGCTGGAGGTGAATTTTCCATCGATGAATTTCTGGTGATGAATTTTTCGTATGCCGTAATCTAGGAGTGCAAAATGAAAATAACAAGAATTATACAAACTAAAATAGAGAAGTAACAATAGAGAGCAAAGATGTAGGAAATGCCTAGAAAGATGCTTGAAAATGCAGTCTAAAATGTGTAGGTGGAATGATTGGCCCAGGGTGTCAAATGAGTCTAGCTATGAGATTTTCTTGTGTTTTCTAGAAAATTTAAAGTGATTTCAATTCTTTTCAAATGCAAACTAATGATACGAATGCAAATTTTTAGGTTTTGAATTATATGATATGCAAAAATGAAATCTAAATGATTCTTTCACTAATGCAATTTGAGAAACCCTAGGATGAAAAAAAATCAAAACCATATTGAATGTTGATGCAAATGAAGCCTAGGATGCAAGATGCAATGAAAATTAGAAATGTAAAGTTCTCAATATGCAAGTTCACTAAAATGAATCGTTGATTTTTCGGTAGGATTTATGGACTACTCTTTCACTCTTAGGATGTTTCACCTAAAAGGAGAGAGATAAACCCCACTCAAAAGTCTAGGTGGTTCACTCAAATTATGCAATGTATGATGTTATTTAAGCTAAATTAAATTATCCAAGTGCAATTTAATTAAGTAATTGACTGATTATGAATGCAAAACCTAAGATTTATGTAATGTTTGAAAACACAATGAGATAAACATGAACTAAGTATGAGAAAATGCAAAACATAAAAGAAGGATGAATCAGAGTGCACTTGGAATTCTGATGAAGATTATGGAATATTTTGAATGCTAAAAGAGATCACTCAAAATCACCAGTGGAACTCATTCACCACTGATGGCGATTCAATCCTGCTTTTAGTGAAACTTGTTGAAAATTGGTTTCTGAGTGTCGGGATCCCAAATCTGAGAAAAATTGGATTTCCAACCTTAAGGTGGGACTCATTTTCCACTAATGGAAAATTGTTCCTCTCCCAAAATTTTGAGAAATCAAGAACCAATTTTGTAGCACCATATCTAAGGTTTTCTACTTCTCAGGTTGACAAAGTTAATTCTGCAGAAAATAGGCAGAATGTCTTCTCCAAGTTTGAAATAGGTTGTAGTTGACTTGAAACACTTTGTTGGAATCTTGTCCACTTTCCAACACCTGATAATTTTTCAAATTTGTATACACAAGTCTACAAACACACATGCAAAGAAGGGAAATGGTTAAGGGTTAGGTTATAGGGATTTTCCCTAGTCAAATCTCATTTTGGTAATCAAACCCTTAATGAAATAATGAAATGGAAGAGAATGATAAAAAAATAACATGAAAATGTTATCAAATTACCAAACCCTTATTGAAGAAATCTTAAGATATAACAATGGCTGCTACAAAATACTTGATTAAAGTTTGATTTAGTGATGCAAAGTGCTTGAATGCTTGAATGTGTGAATAAGTGAACTTGATGAATGGGGGTTAAAATGACAAGAAAAAAACTTATTTATACACACGTGTGCTTTAGTAACGTGAAGATACCTCACCACAAGCTGACATAAGGTGATTTTAAATAAAAAACCAAAAGAAAATTTGAAATATTTTGAATTTTGACCCAAGAGGGACTCATTTACCACCCATTGCAAATGGGTCTGACCTTAGACATGAAAGTGGGTATTGGTAATTGACTTGGATTTAATGTTGTTTGTTGGGTTTACATTCAAAAACACTCTTAATTGAGCCTTATGAGTTCATAAAGGGGTCAAATAAAGCATAAGAAAGGTGTAAATAGTGAAAGTAAGCCTAGAAAAGTGTGAAATCTTGTTACAAGACTTTACAACACTTCAAAATATGACTTGATAAGTGATGAAAAGATTATTTTTAGGTGAATTGTAATGAATAGAGTCTAGAAAAGTGTAGAAATGTGTTACAAGACTTCACAAAACCTTCACAAGATGCCATATTTTGAATTTTAAGGACCTAATGTGAATGTTCAAGCCACATTGCAACATTAAATCAAAGGTAAATGGATGAAGCATCATGAAGAAAGGCCTAAAATACCATGAAAATGACAAGGGGCCATTTTTCTATAGTATAGATACCATCCTGCTTGTTCATGAGTTCTAAGCATATGAAGCTTTGCTTGTTTCATGAAGTATGAACCAACATTTTACTTTGTGGAACTTTATTAAAGTGTAAATCAGGAGGTATAACTTTGATATGGTTGAGCGGGAAGCCCATTCCATGGCACGACTTCCCCCATAGCCACCTATGTGTTTGTGAGTACATACCAACTAAGTGTATGTATTTCACCTTTTAGGCCTTCTCACTTAGCAGACTCCCATGAGTTTCATCACCCCAAAGTGAGCATTCTTTTTCCTTTTCATAAAAAAATCATAGATTTGATCAAGAAGTATCTAGACAAATGATCAAAGCTTGATCCAACTTTTCCTTTTACCCTTCCTTCTCTCTTTCTCTTCCACAAATGTGTTCCTTTGTTCTTATTCTTGGTTTTCCATGGGGCTTGATCATGTTTTTTGGTCATTTTTATTCCACCTTGCTAGCATAAGTGCATTTGGATCCCTTTCAATATGCATGGCTACTTTAGTGTGAGTTTGAAGAAAGTTCATCCTCTCACTAAAGTGGGTGCTAAATGTACCATAGAAAAATGGATCTTTGACATTTTCATGGTTATTTAGGTCCTTATTTTATGATGCTTGACCTATTTTTCTTTGATTTAATGTTCTAATGTAACTTATGCATTCACATTAGGTCCTTAATATTCACATTATGATGTCATGTGAAGGTGTTGTAAAGTGTTGTAACACATTTCTACACTTTTCTAGACTCTTCTTATTATAATTCATCTAAAAAATCATTTTTTTATCACTTATAAAGTCTATTTCAAAGTGTTGTAAAGTCTTCTAACAAGCTTTCATGATTTTCTAGGCTTGTCACAACTAATTATAACTTTATTATGCTTTATTTGGCCCCTTGATGCACTCATAGGTCATAATTAAGTGTGTTTTTGAATACAAATCCAACAAACAACATTAAAAGAAACTTGATTCCTGACACCCACTTGCAAGCCTAGAGTGGAACCCATTCACCATGTGTGGCGAATGACTCCCTCTTGGCAAAAAATTCAAAATAATTCAAAATTTCTTTCAAAATTTTCTTCATTAAGACCTTATATGTTGGCATGTGATGTATTTTTGAGTAGTTAGGGCATGAGTGTGTATAAATAAGTGTTTTTCCATCCTTTTTAACCCCCATTCATCTCATTCACTCATTCATCATCAATTAGTATTATTGCATTCAATCCATCAAAGCATCATTTAGTCAAGCAATTATCAAGCATCTTGGAGTAGCCATTGACATATCTTCAGACTTCACCAACAAGGGTTTGGTGAATTTAGGACACTTGCATGTTATGTATTAATCATTCCTTTCTTCTTTCCATTTCATTTCTTTATCAAGGGTTTGATTTCCAAAGTGGGATTAGACAAGGAAAATCCCTATACTCTAACCCTTAACCATTTTCCCCCTCTTTGTATGTTTGTTTACTGCTAGAATTAGTTGTTGTACACCTTGCATAATGGTTATAATGTTTAATTTATTACTATGTGTGTGGTGCACCTACGGGTATGCAGATGGATGTGCATCACTAGGAGTTATAATGTTGGGGCCACTTTATGTTGTATTTAACATTGGGAATTAATTGTAAAATGTAATTAGTTAATATTGGGGAATAATTAAATATAATAAAGTACCTAACATTAAATGTGGGGTCACATGATATTGTAAGTTCATGGTTTTGGGCACATGGTTTATGTAATACCACTTGGTGGTTTTGTGGGAGCTTGCTTCTATAAAAGCAACCATAAGGGTAGTTGTCTAAGGTTGGAGAGTTTGTTGTATGTTAGTAGGTTGAGCTTGTGCATGTGTGAGGGTTTGAAGAATGGCATGGGCTATGTGGATTCATACTTGGTCACATGGAATGCATGGATATCTTGTGCTTCAGAAGTGTTCATATAGTCTTTGAAGATGTATTGTATTGGGTTTTCATTGTTGAATAATACATGGAGTGTGGATTCTTTTGGAGGCTATTTTTTTCCATCTTGAGGCTTTTTCTAGGGTATATCTTGTGTCATCATTCATGGGTATGTTTTTTATTCTCTTGCATGTTGATATTGAGTATTTACTTGCATGTTTTCAAATTTGGGTTATGTGGAAATTGTCATTAGATGGCTACAAGATTATTTACATTTGCAGGTCTTGTAGGCAGATTTTTCAAAGAAATAGGTGTTGAAATTTGGTCAACAAGTCATCAAAGAAATTCAAATCAACTAAACCCTAATTCAAGCTTAGAGACAACATTTAGCCTATTTTCTACATATTTAATTCTATCAACCTGACAAGAAGACAAGTGTAGACTTGGACCCATAGAGTTGATCCCTGAATTTGTAGATTTTTGGAGGAGGACTGATTTTCCATCAGTGGTGAATGAGTCCCATTGCCAGGATGGAAAATTTGATTTCATCATAATTCAATACTTGACAATTGGAAGCAAATTATAGGATAGTTTTCTAGAAGCAAGATTGATTCACCATTAGTGGTGAATGAGTCCCACTGGTCATCAATAGTGGATTGTTTTAGATTCTAGAATCTTCCTACATTAGCATTTCATCTCCAGGTGCAATCTATTTAGTCTCATTAAGTTTTGATTTTATTTTTGCATGTTTTTAGTTTATTTCTGCATATCACGATATGTTTTCAAACACTTCATATTTCATTAGTTTTGCATTCATAATCAATCAATTTCATCACTTTTCTACATCTAGATCATTCCACTTAGTCATAATTTATCATACATACATTAGTTTGATTGAACCACCTAGATTTCTGGGTGTGGGATCTATATCTTTCCTTTAGGTGGAAGACCCTAATTGTGCAAAAGAGACATAGCATTTCACACTCCACAAAATCTTTGGTTCACTTCTTGTTCTTGATATTTTAGAAAATCTACTTTCCATATATCAGATTTTTTATTCTAGAAATGGAAAGTTAGTTGAGCTCACTCCACATGATGTGACTATTCAATAGTTACATGATTGTGTGAAGGTTTTTTCTACAAGGATATTTGATCATGAGAACCATTTATATTGATTTAATGGCTTTGATTCCTCAATAGGTTCATCTTTCATTTCTCATGCTAATTTAGTGAGAAAACTTTGGATTGAGGGATTTGGGCACATTAACTATATATATCTTTAGCAAATGCATGCACATAATTTAGTGGTTGGTCTTCTTAAGATCTCTTACACATATGGTGTTTATCGAGGTTTTGTTCTTGGTAAAAAACATTAAGATCCTTTTCCTAAGGGTCAAGCTACACGTGCAACCACACCCCTTCAATTGGTTCATAGTGATCTCATGTCGTTTCCAACACCTTTTACAAGGGTTAAATATGTGCTCACTTTTATTGATGATTTTTCACAATGCACATGCGTCTGTTTTTGAATTTCAAGAGTAAAGTTCTCATCACATTCGACAGCTTCAAATAATTTTTTGATAAGTAGTCAGGTTTGTCTCTTTGATAGATACACACAGCTAATGAGGGGCAGTATGTCAACCAATCATTTCAAAAAATTTGCAGTGAGCATGGTCTTCTTCATCAGCACATAGCTCCTTACACTTCTTAATGGAATGGAATCATACATAGGAAGAATAATACTTTACATGATATTTTTAATTGTATGATTCAATCTTAGTCCATGGCTCCAACATTTTTGGATGAAGTTGTCAATTGTGCCAACTATATTCGAAACTGCATGCCTCACAAGGTAGTGTGGAATATGAATCCTAAGGAGGCTTAGTCCCATCATAATCCTAATGTATCCTTCTTTAGAGTATTCAGTAGTGAGGCTTGGGAACTCATTCTTGATAGTCAACGTAAAGCAATGGACAAGAAGAGTTGGTGGTTCATTATTGTTGGATATTGTGAGGAAGTGAAGGTACGTAGATTGTTTGATCCTAACACATGAGAGGTTTATTTTTGTAATGGTGTTTAGTTTTCTAAGTCCTTCACATAGATGGATCCTTCTTCCAATTCTTCATCAAAACCTACTAATTCTTCTTCAATTGAGGATATTCTGCTTCTTGAGAAATATTTTCTTAATGGTCTTGATCCACCTCCTCCTAATCCACCCACTAGGCCATGATGGGCTCATACTACTCTTGAGGACATCGATCCTCTTGTTAGTGGTCCCACAAATACTTTTTACAATTGTTCTCAGAATTCAGAGCTCGGCCTTTTGAGTCATACTATTTTAGATGATCCTTAGACATTTTCAAATGCTTCCAATATTCCTGAGGGGGATAGTGCTATGGTTGAGGATTTTTCCTATTTGATGAGGAATCATAATTGGGATCTTGTACCTCTTCCTAAGGGAAGAAATTTGGCTCATTGCAAGTGGGTGTTTTGTACTAGATATGCACTTGATGGTTGCATTGACAAGTACAAGGCTCATCTTGTTGGAAAGAAATTTTTGTGGGTTGAGGGAGATGACTATTTTCATACCTTTGCTCTCATATTCATCTTGTCCCTATTTTAGTTACCTCTTAGAGATGGTCAGTGTATCAAATGGATATGAAGACTGCTTTCTTGCATGGGGATCTTCATGAGGAGATTTATATGGAGTAGCCACCAAGTTTGTGCAAGACTCCTCATGTGTTTGCAAGATTTGAAATTAATTGTATGGTCTCAAATAAGACCCTAGGCCTTGGTATGAGAAGATGGATAGTCTCCTTTTTTCTTTTACATATAATCATTGTCATTGAATGATCATATAGTTTATACTTAGAGACATGGAGAGGATCTTCTCATTATTTTATTCTATGTGCATGATTTGATTTTCATAGGGGGTTACACTTCCATGATTTAGAGTAATCAAAAAGCATTGATAGAGCATTTCAATATGACTGACCTTGGCCTTTTGAATTACTTTCTTGGACTTCAAGTTCATCAAACTTCTAAGAGGATCTTTATTTTCCAACAAAAGTATGCTTTATATTTTCTTCATATATTTGGCATGGATGATTGCAAGCCTCCCCCCAAACCTTTTTAGTAAGGTGGTGTACTATCTAGTAGTTGTACTACTCCTATATAGTTGATCCTACCTTGTATCGATAGTTGTTTGGCAATATTTTGTACTTGACACTTAATCATGTCCTAATGTTTCCTTTATGATTGGCCTTGTCTTTCACTTCTCTTAGGAGACTCATGGAAGTCATTGGAAGGAAACCAAACATATCTTGAGGTACTTTCAAGGCATTACATATTTAAGAGTTCATTACACATCAAGAGCTTCTCAAATTGTGGGATTCATTGTCTCAGATTGGGCCAGTGATGTCAATGATCGAAAGTCTACTTCTAGCTTTATCTTTTGCCTTGGTTCTAGTCCATTTCCATGGTCATGTAAGAATAAAGTTTCTATTACATTATCATCGACAAAGGTAGAGTATTGAGGCAGAATATTGGCTAGTCAGGAGGTTTTTTGGCTTTGTTTTTTATAAAGGAAAATTTGGGTTTTATAGGAACCCGAAACCACAAAGTTTACAAAAAAATATAGGAGAGGACAAAAAATTCCTTCGAATTAAATAGGCTACAAAGAAAGAAAAACCTTGAAAAAATAGGACCCAACCAAAAGAAGCCAAAAAGGACCACCAAAAAGCTAGTCGAGGCGCAAACCAAAAAACCAGCAGCAACTAATCCACAGTCTTTAGAACTTTCTCAGTCTCAGCCTCCAAATCCTACATATCCTGGACCCTCTTCTTGAAATTTTGAATCATCTGTGGCATAGGGGGTACCTTCCTTTTCAAATTAACCCCGGTTCTCTTCGAAATCCCTACGTCCTCTTCCTAGTTTTTATCTTTAACTTCTTCCAAATCAACAACCAAGGACCCCTGTTGAGCTTTATCCAATTTTATAGTCATTGTGTTGATAATGATATAATTATGTCTGCCATTCTATTATTTTTTTCAGTGATTATCTTCACAACATTTTTTTTTTCAAAGTCAATTTCTATCCTTTTGTCCTTACCCGCATTGACTTAGATCTCCTTAGTAGCACACTTGTTCTCATTACACTCTTCATCCTTCTTGCACAATGCAAAAACCTTAGCTTCAACTTCTTCCAATTTACTTTGGAGGGCCTAGTTTTTTATTTTTAGGTTAGAAATTTTGTGAAAGACCCATTTTAACATTTTGAAGTGGTCCATGAAATTATTCCTAGCTATACCTAGAAAATTAGTTGTAGGACCCAGTTCTATCATCTCTATTCATCGACGGGACAAAAGAGGAAGAGTTTTTATTTGCATAGGGTTCCTCAGAATTAGGAGTATCTTTAGAGTAAGGAACAAGGTTTTTAATAGGGAATTTCTTTCTGGCGCCTATGACTTTGCGGGTAGAAATTCCAAGCTCAGAAGCAAGGAAAAATTTAATAGACTGGGGATTATGGACTTAGGTTTTCTTGCCAGTCTGGACAATGGGAGGGTCCAAAATAATCCTTACCAGACTCAAATTAGGTTTATTCCCCAAACAACTAGGTTTAGTTTCATCATCCTTAGAAGCCGAAGAGGTATCCGGGTTAGCAAGGACCAACATTTTTTGGAAATGTTAAAAAATTAATCTTATCAAACCAGTATGTAATATAGGATATCTTTTAGGGTTTTTCTTATGGTCTTCCAAATTGTTTCTTAAGGAATGAAATAAGTAGTAGGGGAGAGAAACCCTAACCTTATAATGAAAATGATTGAGCAAGGCAAAATGGTAGTTGTAGACCCTAGTGAACCATCCATCCGGGGTGATATACTCCATAATGATGCAAAGAAATTTTCTCTACAGAGATTTAATGGAGTCAACCTCGACATAACTATTGGAAACTTTAACAAGTTTCAATTTTTCCTTGTCTTTCTTCAAACATCTAACCACTGCTTCATCGGAGAATTTCCTATCCCAGAAAAATTTATGTCCTTCTCTAGGAATACCAGTCACTTCAATGATGAGATTTTCATCAAGCTTAACTTTCCTACCAAAAAGGGTTATTTCACCATTATTCCAATTCTTCCCAAAAAACTTTGTAGCTTCTTGATTAGACCCATGGAGTTTCTCCAGAAAAGGGAGTAAGCCCCCATTTTTAACTTTGTTCCACACTTTAGTGTTTCTTGTGCGTATCTCGAAGCTTTCTAGCTCAACTCTTTTTCTTTCTTCTCCCATTTTAGTAAGCACAGTAATGCAGTTGTAAACAGAGATGAATTCTTGGTGCAAAATGGTCTCACCAAGCCTGTGAACCCAAAAAGCATGCCATGCAAACTTACAAGACAAGCTAATTAGATTGGCCCCATCCAATATAATGATAGTGATGTACTTACTCCATTATATCATCATGCATGAGGTGACACACATCTTTCACATGTGAAGCATCGTAGTTCAATAAGGCTCGGACATCAACACCTAAATCACTGATATTCAGCCATGTGTGTTGTCCTTTGCTTTTAACCCCCTCATTCGCAAAAAAAATCACAACATTGGATTCTATTTTCGGCTTTGTTAATTGATCACTAATTTTGGATTTCCTTCTAATCAACCTACTACTCTTGGTGTGACAATCAAAGTGTGATCCATATCTTACACAATCAATGGAGCATCAACATACTAAGCATATTGAGATCTACATGTAGATCATTAGGAAAATCATCCAAGATGGTGTTCTCAGCATGGAATACTTTGCGAAAAAGTAGCACATTGCATAAATCTCCACTAAACCTTTGGCATTGTCTCATTATCTTTAGCTATGGTGCTTAGGTTGAAGGAATTGTACTTGGTAGGTCTTCATGAGTCCTCCCTCCTTTTATTTTCTTTACAGGTTTTTCTCTCTTCTGGAGAGAAGTTTTATCCCATAGGTTTTTTCTCCTTTTCTCCTCTTGTGAGTTTTTTTTGTTTACATGGGTACCTCATTAGGCCTTGTTGTCAGGACCCATCTTTTACATATTACATTGTTCCTCCCTTAGTTGCACTTAAGGGGGGATTTTGGTGTGAATAAATTCTTGTACCTAGTTAATTCCTTACTAGCGATGTCAGGGACATATTCATATGTTAAGTTTACTTCGATCCTAGGTTTCTTTCTAGAAGTCTTAGTTGTCTTTTCTAGATTTTATCTTATCCTATGTTGTCTTGAGCTAGTTATCTCATGTGTTAGGATTAAGAAAGTTATCATGATCTTGTCTAATCCTATCACTCACATTTCCTTGATAAGAAAGGCATCTCATGCATATCACAACATATTTTTTCACATATTATGAATCTTGTATCATATTGCAATTCTTGTTGGTGGAATAACATCTTCCATTTTCAATTCTCTCTATTGCATGTGGAGATCATTTGGTGTTGCAAATTGAAGATATTGGTTGCTCACTTCAATAGGCTTATGCAATTGAGGATGTGGTTAAACTATTTATTCAAGATCACTTCCTCCTTCTTTTGTATAAATGATTCATGATCATCAAATAATAAATCAAGCTTTACAACTCTTCAATTAGTTCCAATTTTTATGTCGATTCTTTTATCTAAATATTAAAAAATTATGTACTAAGATCTTAAAATGTTATATTTTGTCATCGATGATTCATAAATTGATCAAAACACTCTTAATAAACTCATTAGTTACAATTTATTACAACTTGACTACTTGAAACTAGTAAAAGTAATATTTAACAATATTAATTTGTATGAAAAATGGTACATATGCATCAAAACTTCATTATGAAGCAATGAAACAATGATAAGAAAACAATGGTAGTGGCTAAGACAAGTATTTTCACTTGAAGAAACCTTAAGGGGGAAAACACTAGCTAAGAGAAAATCGCCTCATATCTTCACCATATAACAAACAAAAAATATTAAATACAATGTGTATGTATTTAAACATGACCTATGAAACTCAACATGTTATAAGAGCTCCAAAGTGCATGAATATGATTTTTTATTCAACAATCTAGCTCTAATGATGTCCTATTATGGAAATCATTTTTTCTTTAGAGGCCAAATATAAGTTCCAACCTATATGTAGTCACAAACATTAGTATATATACCCTCATACACAGATCCTAAGATTCAAGACATGCATCTCAATTCTTAGAAGTTGATACAAATTGTTACAACCCTTCAAAATCAATGTTTTATACACATAGAAATGAGTTCATTAGTTCTCAAAGAAATAGAACCATTATATTCATTAGGGAAACCAAATTTTCACCACAAGGTTTTCTTCATTTGTCATTATGGTTAACTAGTTTGTTGTGATGAACATGCATTCATTGCTTATGTAATCAATGAACTTTCTAGAAGTTAAAAATGCCAAGTTTTTAAAACAACACGCAATTATATCTTCTTCTTCAAGATACTCTAAATCATTTTAACTCTTCAACAATCCAAGTTTTATAAGATCTAAATGCTCCAAAATAATTTTAAAAAAACTTGTTATAATGGAATTATTAACTAAATGGAGAAACTTAGTCCTTATTTTTGATGCTTAATATCCAATTTTTAGATCTAGACTATAAATGTGATTATTTATTATTTTTTCTTACCTTAATGAGTGCAAAAGTAAAAAATATAATTCATGGACATAATCTAACTATTCCTTCCAAATTGGAACATATTTGTCTTAATTTCTAGAGCCCATATTTTGTGTAGGATTGGTGGTGTTTAGAAACAACTTTGGGAATCTATTCTATTTTGATGATCAAGTTCTCGTTAGTCAAACCTCTAGATGAACCAATTCAGTGATCATGAATCCTAATGTCATGAATAGATGGAAAGTTGATAATATGCTCCTAGAGTAGTAATGTAGTGTTGATATCATCTAGTTTATTCATGTGCAATCAAATTCATAGACATTTTCTCTAATTATTATATTTCAAACCTAGTTGTTAGATTTTCTATTTTCCAATTAGTGTTAGTCTTTAAATACACCACCTTGGTGAATAATTTAATAAATTCACACTTTAGTCAACTCATACTTGTTGATGGTGTTTTTATGCACTTCTCAACACAGGTAATGCGTAAGTGCACTACCTCTCTTGAAAGACAATCTCCCACAATCGAGTTGCAGAACACTATCCCAAGGTCTCTCGGGTGTCAGGTCATGACAGTGCTTAGATACCTCAGTAGTTTGATGTGATTTGCTAGAATCACAAGGCAGCCTTACGGGAATACAAAGTGTGGATGTGAAACACGAAGTAGGATCTTAAAAGGGGAGTTCTTAGCATGAAAGCATTCAGGTGTTGACTGCAGGTTCAAACAGCAATCTCGAACTCCATCTAGTTGTTGGGTTCAGCTTTATAAGGTATAATGAACCTTGGTGTTGTTCAATTCCTAAAGAAAGTGAAAAAGAGCGAAGGAGAAAGAAAGTTCCTAAGCCTAAAGCTTGCTGCGAACAGTGATAATGGAGTCCCTGCAATGGACAATTCCTTCAAACAATCTCCCACTTAACCAGGAATTTCACAATATCATGGGAGTTGTGCAATCTTCTAAGGGCTGCAGATTTGTATCCCTCATTCACCACATACATGTATGAATTAAAGACAAGTGTTTGGGGCAGCTTTAAATCAGGTCCAGGCTAACTTTGCAAAGCTATCTACCTTCAGCAAACAGCAAAAAGTATGGACTAAGGAGTTATCAACAAAGCAGGAATTTTTCATGAACGATATGACATTCTAAGAATTAGCAAAGTAATGAACTATTCTTCTTGACCGAGATCTGGCCACAACATCTAATATTGGAAGATCAATTAATGAGAGGGAACATAAGGAAGTAAATGAAGTCAGAGCACTGTTTCTCTGCATATTTCAATGACATGTCTTTACAACAAGCTCAATACCCTTTTACCAGATGAGGGAGTCCTCTATTAATTATAGTGTTTTCAAAGAAGTTAAATGAATGGCCAAGATTCATTACAATTGTGTAGCCAAGATTCATTACAAATTAGGGTTTCCGCTGCCCCAAATAGTTACAATTAAAAAACATCTTTTTGTCTTTCCCTATTTTGTCATCTAGTAGATGACACTATTTGCATTTTCGTCCTGTAGCTAATTGCTGTTTTTCTGGCTGTAGCTACTCTTCTGGGAGGTCTACTTCCTCGGCCGGGCTATCTGGTTGCTCCTCAGAGGCTGCGTGATCAATCTGCTTGAGGATGACGGCCTGGAGCTTATCTATTTCGAGGATTTCGCACTTCAACGTCTGGTAGCTCCATTCTTTGGCGTTCTCTTCCAGCCGTTTCCAGTCTTCATCATACTTTGAGCTCTGATCTCTGAAAAGCTCTGATCTATCGAGGGCACGGGCGGTGAAACTTAGGAAGTCTGTCGTGATATCTCCGGCTGCCCCGTCCTTCATCCTCTCCTCAAAATAAGGCCTAACAACTGCATAAAAGCATCTAATTGCACGATTGGGTATATCGCGGCCCGTTATCAGCGCCTTCAGTACCGGTGCATTACGCCAGATTTCCTTGATCCGCGTATCGGATCAATGCGTGCTCTAGATGCTCCCATCCTCTGCGGTGGATTTGGTCCACTGCGCCTACTATCTACCGGCCGATGATCTTCCTTCTTCAATTCTAACTTCTCTTCCCGAGGCTTTACCGGCATTTGGAGGGATAGCACCAACCTTGGGAAAGTGGGAGTCATAAATCCGCGGGAAGTTAGTGCGAGCTTCACCGATACTTTCAAAATTTGAACGGGTCAGGGGAACTTGTTGGCTATCGCCGCATGACCAAGCGATCCCTATATTTCCAGACCCTTCACCTTTCTTTGGAACCCAGTCCTCCGTGGTCTTTTCGGGTTCTTCCCCTCCTTTCCGGCTTATCTGTACATTTCCTTGGAAGTAGGCGTGGCGTGTAGCATTAGAGGTGAGTAGGGAGAGTAAGTCAGTGAGGGCCATTGTTGGTAGTCGATTAGAGCAACTTTGCACTTTAGCGTTTATCCTTGGTGATGCCTATCCTGCTTAGTGGGTGCACTTCAGTAGCCGACTCAAGATGCCCGACCTTGTTTCCGCATTGGCGTCCTAAATTAGGTGTGGAATCTTGTAACTTACTCCTTCTGGCCAATGGTTAGCGTTGCACTGTGCAGCAGGGCAGAGAATCATTGTTACCCTTGGAGCCGGACGCCGTCTTCTCTTTCTTTGGTGTGGCCTGAAGATCGAGCCAAGATGGCCTCAACCTTGACCTCGGATTGCTCCAAGGCGCCCAGGTTAATTCTTTTGATTGTTCTTCTAGCCCCTGAGTCAGACGCCGGAAGCGCTGTCCTTGAAGTCTCTGCGGCTGCCCTCACCCTTCTCCGTCAGGGGCAAGACCTCGGTCTCCTTTTCCAGTTCTTCTTTTTCTTTGGTAGCATCCTCCTCTTCGTTGGAGTCTTGATAGAATACGAGGCTTTTGACGGGTGCCCTTGTAGTTAATAGCTGAGTGGGATCCTCCTTTTCTGCCACCTCTTCTTCCTTTTCTTTGACAGCCTCGGCGCCGGGGCTGCTCACAATATGGACCTCGGCCTCAGTGACGGCTTGTTTGGGCTGTTCCTCCGGTGGCTGCCCCTCTTCACCTGGCTGCCGAGCCGACTCTTCCTCGACGTCTTCATCAAAATTTTCGACAACCTCTTTGTCTTTCGAGTCATCCCCCTCATCCCTGCTTTCATAAGAGCTCGTCTCTTCCTCCTCATAAGCAACTTTGTCAATGGTTCTGCGATCGTGCTCAGGTTGCTCGTAATAGTCGTCGGCCTCCTCCTCCATAGGTTTCGAAGCCTCTCGCTCTTGCTCCTCCAACTCTTTTGAAATCTGCATGGTGGTCTCCATGGCTGGGGGCCCTGTTGGCGGTTGTGAAGGCTGGGATGTTGCGAGTGCTTGGGCCAAGGCTGCTTGGAGAGCAGGATCCATTAAAAGTTGCGAGAGCTCCGGGGGAAGATTATGCAGGTGCCGTGTAATGGCCTCGGGCACGCTAGAAAGGGGAATAGGCGATGGTATCGTTGCCAGAGGTAGCGAGGTGATGGGGGACATGGCAGCAGCAGAGGAAGGGGAAGTGGTCATGCTGGAGGAGGAATCAATATTGATTACGGCTCCGGCTGGAGGTGAAGAGGCGAGGTGAACGGAGATGTCCACCGCTTGTGGAGATGAAGCAATGGTGGCCTGAGAAGTGGGCAGCATATCAGCCGAGGGAGGAAGGAGCAAAGGAGGCTGTGCCTCGGTTGTGATTAATGTCCTTTTGAGCTTCTTGGGAGATGAGCCTCCCGTATCCCTTGTTGCTTGTTCTTTGGGGCCCCCGGACTGCGCTGTTTCTGCTTCTTTCCTCTTTTGGGACCTGGTGATGGGGGGAGACTTGGAAGTCTCACCGGCTGATGGGGAGGCAGCAACATCTTCCATGGCGCTTGGCCCGCTTTTGAGTGCCTCGTATGTAAGAGTTACCCCTTGTTGCTTTAGTTGTTCCACTTGCCCATCAACCCACTCCTAGGTGCGAGTTATGATAGGCTTTGTGATAATATCCAGGTCTTCAATCTCCTGCTCGTCCCAGTCGATGGAGGGGATTGCCAGGTCGGCAACCGCAGGGTACCTCGGGTGCACCAGTGTGGATTCATCTTCCTCTAGCTGGTCTGGTACCCGAAACAGCTGTACTCTTCTCAAGAACTGCACCGTCATCCGCATATAATGTCTCTGGCGGACCTCCTTATCATCTTTACAGTCTGCCCAGAAATCCTCAACATGGTACAGGTGGGTGTATGCCGGCCCTAGCGCCTTCCTGACGTGGCCGTGGGGATCTATTCGTGGGCGAGCCGTGTACCACTCAAAGTTATACTCCTTGAGTTCTTTTTCTGAGTTACCGGCGCATTGAGATGTTTGCAACCGATACTGGCCCTGGCCGAGGATCATGGGATAAGGGATCCCCATTACATGCTTCTGGCCGAAGACCGCCTGAATATGTTGGAGCTGTCGGGAAAGCTCTAGGAGGATGATTCGGTCATTTGGGTACCTTGGCAGCTTGTTTGGTCGTTCTGTGAACCCTTGGGCGCGGATGTATGTGAATTTAGGGAACTGAATGTACAGGAAGGCATACTCCCTCAAGAGTGCCCTCGCGCTGTGAGATACCCTTCTCTCGAAGTCCCCGGTTATCAATCTGATAATATGGCCTATGAAGGCATCATTGATCTGGCGGTACTCCTTTTTAAAGTAGCGGTATTGTAGCTGAGGGTATTGGTCAAAAGGCTTGAGTCCTCGCTTATGCTCTCCATCCGGCGCCCTGAAGATTCCACTATATTGCCTCTTATCCGCTAATGAGTATACCAGGTACGAGGTCATATAGAATTTGTTGCTCTTTTTGACATTCATAAACTGCTCGTGGAAGCAGTTGCTGATGATGCTTCCCCAATCAAATGAAATCTTGGTTTTAACGTCCTCATTCCCTCGGATGATCTGTTCAATATAATAAGCCATCCATTCCTGGAAGAAGGCGGCTTTCGGGAGGCCCATGACCCTGCTCAGCATGGTCACAAGGTCGTGATAGTCTTCATGAAAGTCGCTGCGGAAAAGCTCCTGAGGGACTTTTGCGGCGCTGCCCCGTTTCTCCTTGAGCCAGTAGACGTTGATTGACTTCTTGCAGCCCAACGGATTGGCGTCCCATGCTGCCTGGCACTACTCCATCGTGGGGATCTGCATGTGTGGGAATGTGGGAATGTGAAAGGTTCTTGCAATTCCCTCTAGAGACATGTCTGCGAGGATATTCCCCTCTTTGTCTACTATGGTTCGGGTGTCTGTTTGGTAGGCTTCTCGGCAAGCCATTACCAACTCTGGTGCTATTAGAGACGGAGGAAAGCCAGTAGCCTTTGCGATTCCACTTTGGCGTATCATCCGGGCATTCTTAGTCTTAGGGTCGACCTTGACCCTTTGGGTGAACTCATCTATGTCGACCTGGCCTATGTTGGTGTCCGAGATCTCTTTCCAGTCAGTTGAGACTTTTGACTGAAGCGGTTCACCCTGGAATTGGAATTTCATCTAGTCTTTGTCTTCTTTCCCACGGATGGCCCTTCCAGGTTTCTTACCCTTGTCCTTTCGGTAGAGGCCCCTGAAGTTCCTGCGGCCGATTCCATATATCCTACAGGCAAAGGGCGAAATCAGCATCACAGAACACCAAAAAATGTTAACGTTAGTCCGTATCGAGTATATTATCTAAACAATCATATAAATACATCATAAATTTAACCCTTAAGTGATATCT